>VZTT01069155.1:0-21953 GCA_013400855.1 Buphagus erythrorhynchus
AAAAAAACCCAAACCAACAAACCCAAAGAAAATAAACCAAGTCTTTTCTCTGGTATTTGGCTAAGGAATTGGTTTCAAAGGTTCTCCTAAAGCATTTTTGTGCTTTTACACTTCGTACTATAGATAGTATTGGCTCAGTGCTTCCATACCAGAAAAATAGACTAAAACACCTTTTAGCACATCATCAATCCTGATCAGAAAAGGACAAATTAGACAAGTTGCTGGGGAAGACTCCAGTAAACAAACTGGAAAACTTCACTCAGCTGAGATTTCAACCTGGCCACCTGGGTACCAATGCAGAACACACAGCACTTGTGTGGCTTAAAAATAAATACGTATTTTTTTCTTTGGGAAAGAAAAATCAGACAAATAGATACAGTCTGTGCAAAACTAAACCCTAAATTTGAAAAGACAGGAAGAGGGAAATGGGTGGGAAGAGATAGATAATTCTATACAAACAAAAATATATGTCAAGTAGCCAGAAAAAAGTTCTGAGCTCAGAGAGGAGCATGGGGCCAGATCCTCAGCAGAGATAAATCAGCTCAATTCCATCAAAATCAAGGGAGACACAGCTCATTGCACCAGCTGCCAATCTCATCCACTAACCAGACTCTCCACCAACTTGCATTTTGGGTCCTGCAAAAAAATTTCCTCTTGGAGTATAAAGCCTGTATTTATCCATTGGCCTTAGAAAGTATGCACAGCTGTGACATAAGTAACCCCTGCTCTGTTTTTAAATGTATGCAAACATAAAACGAAGAAGAAAAACGACATTAAAATAATGTTAAGGATTTGGCTGGGGGCCATCAAAGCTAGGACATTCCAAGTTAAAGCTGAAACGACATCCTTAACCTTAAGTCACCCCATTGTGCCTGGGTATTGCAGCTGCTGAAAGGGGAAAATCAGAGCGGTTACGGTCTGGCGTGTGAATGAGAGCTGAGGGACTCTTAAATCCAGGATTATTTGGCTGCCGCACACCATGCACTGCAGCCACGTGCTAGCAATCCTTATGCAATCTTTGCTGGGAGAGGGGGGAAAAATACATCCCTCAGGCTGTGTGTGCACACTGAGGGGACTCCAGCAGAAAGCAGAAAGGGCACTTTTTAAATTAAGGCAAGAGCTGTAGCTGGGTTTGTAGAGCAGCAAGGACCTGAGCCACCAACTCAGTTTACCTGAGACTGGCAGGGAACCTCCTGCACCGAGTGATGCTGGGGAAGCAGCAGGTGAATCCCTCACCACTCAGCTGCTTTTCATCCAGGAACTTTCCAGAAGAGGATCTTTCTGACCAAAAAAGTTCCACTTCCCAGATTTATTTTTTTTTTTTAATTCATGGTTTCAAAACACCAACGTCAAGTTTCCTGAAAATCAGAACTGCTTTTTGTTTCCAAAAGGAACACATTGAGACATTGGACACACTGAGGATTTGGTTGAATTGGATTTTTTTGCTTCTAGGCATTTACTAGTTTAGGCATAGATTCCTTCTCTTTTCTCCCTTTTTCTTTTTATACCAATGCATCTCTTCCTCCTTTCTCCATCCCTAAAATGGCAGAAATAAAGACAAGGAACAGAAAAAGTAAAACTATAAGAAAGCATCACAAAAGTCCTTCCAGTCCAAACTTAGTCAGTGTCTCAAGAGTGCTGGAAGCTGTAGGTAAAAGCTATCATAAAAAAACACTTGTACACGCACATCTGCACGTAAATAAAGAGCAATACATAAATATTTGTAGTTTAGACTAATATTTGCTTGACTTGAGCAATAAACAACTGGGACAAAGCTGGTTAATATAGACTTTATATTTTTTTGAAGTAGCCCAGATAGTCCTCGAGTTAAAATAGTGGGTGAATTGTCAAGCTCAAAGGCTCCCAAAGCTCTCTCCAGCCCTGGTTTTCTGCAGTTCTCTGCCCATGGGTTTAGCACATCCAAAAGCACTCAGGTTATTGGGGACAGTCATTAAGAGCTGTGGCTGAAGTGCAAACTACTGTGACAGTCCCCAGGAGTTTGTTTTTGCATCCAGTTTGCCTTTGTTTCAAGCAGCTGCCAGCACCCACCAAGGGCAGGATCCTCAGCCCTAGACTTTTTTTTTGCCTTGAGATGTAAGGGAGATGCTCCCCAACAACTGTATTTTCCAGCTCAGTGTTTCATCTTTCAGGAGAAAGCACAATAAAAGGTAAAAATGTTGTTTTTATAGAACGTGTCACTATGTCTGAGCTGTTCTGCTCCAAAGAGATAGGAAAATAACCAAATGGGTACAATAAACTCTCTCTCTATTTCTCTGCTTGCACAGAACCAGTACATTTCTACCTATGCAAAGTCAGCCCTGATCTCAGGAGGGAGAAGAGACAAGGAGGAATGGAAAGACCTGAGGGTTCTGATATTTTGTTTTACCACAGCCTCCAGCAGGATTGTGCCCCTTTGAATGCTGTGGAATTGGGATTGCTCAGCCTGGAGAAGAGGAGGTTTTGGGGTAACCTGATTGTGGCCTTCCAGAACCTGAAGGGAGATGACAAGAAAGATGGAATGAGACAAGAGCCAGGGGGAATGGCTTCACACTGACAGAGAGGAGATGTAGATTGGATGTTGGGAAGAAATTTGCCCCTGCTGAGGGCCTGACACAGGGTGCCCAGAGAAGCTGTGGCTGCCCCTGGATCCCTGGAAGTGTCCAGGGTCAGTTTAGATGGATCTTGGAGCAGCCTGGGATAGTGGGAGGTGTCCCTGCCCATGGCAGAGGTGGAACAAGATGACTTTTAAGATCTCAGTCCAATTCATTCTGGAATTCCAGGAAATTAGAGTCACCTCCATGACACCTACAGCCTGTTGGGTGACACATTCACCAAGGACTGCTTCATTCATTTAAAAGATTTATGCAGAATCTCTACCACTTCCTCACTATTCTCCCTTCCCAGTCTCTGCTGCTGCTGAGAACACTTCATTTCAATCTGAAGGTAGGGGAATGGCACAAGGATGGATTGCAGTAATAATTTAATCATGAAAAATAAGCTCCAGTGGAAAATACTGATGAGTGGTCATATTTAAAAGTCTGGCGATTATGTTTGATTAAAGAAGAGTGCAAAAATATTAATTAATTGGGCTAGTTACATAGACAGCTTTATGTCCTGCAGCAATTCATGTAATAACAAATTGATTTTTAGCTAAGCAAGCTGAAGGAAAGGAGGAACTGGAAACACTGCCTGAATGCATTAAAGTAGCCTGAGTGTGAAGTTATAATGTATGTCTGGCATAAAATGCTGGGGAGAAACACAGAGAACAGTTCCTTCAGTGAGAGAATGAAAGTTAATTAATTTAGTGCCCTTTGCCTGTTTAAATTCCTCCATTTCACATTCATGTCATTTTACTCTTGCTAATACTCCACACTGGGCAGACTGGGATATTAAAAACCTCCAAATAAATTTGCAATACAGCGACAAGTTAAAGAAGTTTTCTGTGGAAATGCCTCCAACTGGAGTAAGGGACAGCTGTATTTCAGCTCTGCACAACCCAAGTCACTTCCAAAAATAACAGTACCTTCCACCACTCTCGACAAGCAGAGCCAGAAATAAAGGTTATATAGATAGAAAATTGGTCCAGGTCCCTAAATCGAGTTTAATGGGTCGGTACTCTGATTTGAGTGGGATTCTGGGTGAGTCTCATGGTGGGGCTGCTGTGCAGAGACCCCAAAAGAGGCTGATGCCTGCACACAGGAATCCCATGCCAGGTTATCCAATGGATATGTGAGGCTGGGGCAGCAGAGTACACCCACAAATCTGGATTTTGCCATATTTATGCCCTGATCCAAGTGCCTGATCTGCTCTTGAGCTTGGCTGCAGCCTCTGGCCTCCAGCCCTTGAGAGCACCTGAGGGAAAGCCCCTCTGTTATCCAGAGGTGGGAGATGGATGGGGAACAATGAGAAAAGGATTCTGCAGAACTGGTGGTACAGGGAGAAGGAAGATGAGAACAGATCAGCATGGCCAGGGCAGCAGGCAGCTCCCTCCTGCCTCACTGATGCCTTCCCCCAGCCCTACCTCTGCTTTCCACCAGGATATAGTTTTTATTTTTTTTTTTCTAAGGGAAAACAAAGAGCACTGAGAGGCCAAAGAGAAAAGTGAGGGGTTTCAGAAGAAAGAGAGCACTCATGTGAAAAGTGTCACAGCTACTTAGAAAATTAAAAATATTTTCCATCCCTGCCTGAATGATCATTTCCAGATTT
This sequence comes from Buphagus erythrorhynchus, assembly GCA_013400855.1. Classification (NCBI taxonomy): domain Eukaryota; kingdom Metazoa; phylum Chordata; class Aves; order Passeriformes; family Sturnidae; genus Buphagus; species Buphagus erythrorhynchus. The sequence goes on from VZTT01069155.1 coordinate 4,207, forward strand.
TAATTATTTCCCGATTGTCTCCAAGAAGGATACATGGTCACTGACCTCATTTGGGCCTGAGGAAATAAGACTGTCAACATTTTAGGATAGATCTGATCAGATTAAGAGATATTTCGGATATTGAACATAAGAATTTGACAAGCAAGCTAGAACAGTGGATGTGTTTGGATATGTGCAAAACCCCGGAGTATTTCTGCAAGCTCATGCCTACTTCCCTGGGCTGCTTGCACTGAGTTATGAGAACAAACAGTTTGAACACATTTTCCTCTGTATTTGATTCTTTTCTCTGTTTCTACTCCCAGCAACAGCCAGTTTCAAACAATCTGAGCAGAGCTGAGCATTAGCAAAATGAAAGAACAAGAGAAAGCCTTCATTTATACTCAGCTAGAAATGGGTCTCAGGCATAACCATGAAAAGAGGGAAAGCCAAGGTCAGTAAATCGAGCCTGAACTGGACTAAGGTCATTAAATCCAGGCTGATCTGGACCAAGGTCAGAAGAGAGGTTCTAGCATGGTAGCAGATCATACATGAAAACACAAGAAGTACAAAGAGCAGTGGGTTTGCCTTGCCTGGGGCTACAGGCTCATCTTTTCAATCTGCAAGCAGTGAACAGGGGAGAAATAAGGAGAAACTGAGTCAAACTCTTCAAACTCTTCCTAGAGATGCACCAAGAGCAAGAGGAAACACACAGGGTGCAGCAAGAGAAAGTTCAGCTGGAAAAGGGGGGGGAAAACAGCTGTAAGAGCAAGTACTGGAACAAATCTGCCCAGAGAGGCTGCAACCTTCATCCTTAAAGATAACCCAATCCCAGCTGTACAAAGCCCTGAGCAAGCCCAGCGAGCTCCAAGGGGTCCTGCTGGGAGCAGGAGGGCTGGACCAGAAACACCAAACTCCCCCCTAAACCCAACCTAGTTACACTTTATTTCTTCTTCTATTGAGACAGTACTTTTCCTAAAAGAAGAGGGAGTCGGTCTTTTAGCAACAGAAATGAATTTTGAAAATGCCTTGACTTGAATCCAACACAATGGAGTCCATCCCCCCCAGCCCCTTTGATGTGGCTCAGTGAACAGCAGTGCCCCTGACTGTGAGTACACTGAACAGAACCTCCTGTGAAATAAGGATTCTCTTTCTAGTGCAATTTGATGCCTTTGGTTTGGTGATACAGACAGGGCGAACAAAAGCAATTTGAGGAGAGATTGGCAGAGAGGCTCAGCTCTCACATGTGCCTCACAATGGCACAGTGGTTAGTTCAGATCCTCTCTGAACAGCGAGAGCACAAAGTCCAAAACTGCATGGGCAGGCACTGGCTCCACTTCAACAGCAGCCAGCACAAAGGGAGGACATTTAGGGAGTAAATGAACATTTCTGGGGGCTCAGCATCTGATGAGTTTGATCAGAAAGCAGACACTAAAGCTTCCATCCTCAAGGCTGGCCCACAGCAAGCCTTCCCAGAGAGCTCTGATGTTATATATATATATATATATATAAGTCCTGTGCAGAAAGGAATGTGGTGCTCGGGGTGCATTGCACAACCCCTGCTCCCTGCACCCTCCTCCTCACGAAATGCCTTCATTCCCCAGAGGAATTTTCCAGTCTAAGGAGCAAAACAAGCCAAGAATGTGTTAAAACAGGTGTCCCAATCATCTCTGAGTGGAATCTCAGCACAACTGAGGTTAAAAGTATTTGGGAATGATGTAATATAGTCAGTTGTTAGTGTATATTCCCCTCCACCCACCTCGTAAGAAGGTCTGTGTGGAGGCTGTCAGGTGTCTCTCCTTTCCTAAAGCCTGAGCTCAGGTTCAAGGGCCAGCACCAGCTCTGAATTTTGCCATATTAGGCCAGACCAGCCAAGGCTGGTGAGGAACCAGCAACAGCAAGCCCAGACTGGAAGGAAGGAGGAACTTTGTGATAACTCAGCACTGTCTGGGTGCCCTCCTGTGCTGGCTGTTCACACCAGAGCAGCAAGCAATAACCAAGGAAGCATTTGGAGCTGGAAAGCTGTTTCATCAGCAAGGAATAAAGAGGCACCCAAACACACCATGCCATGCATTTCCAGGCCCTGTGTGCTCCAGATTCACCAGCCAGCCATGCCCCTTAAATAAAATGTGATGCTCCTTCTCCAGTCCCACTTATTATGCTGCAGGAGAGAGGTGCTGCTGACTGGACTGGTTAACATGCAAGTGTGCTGCTGCTCACATCACTGTGGCTGCTACAGAAATCCTGGCAGTGCCTGAGGGATGATCTCTGTGCATGCAACTCAGGCAGAATAAGAGCTCTTCATATTCCCCCTCTCTGTCACAGGAGACGAAATGCTTGTGGGCTTGCAATCAGTTTTCCTGGGGTGTGAAATGTGCGAGTCACAGTGTACCCCTAAACCAGTACTGAGGTGCTATGTGCATTATTACTGCTCCATTTTTTGCCTCCATAGCTGAACTATTGTGTTTTTTGTCGTGGCAAAGTGCTTAGAGAGACTCTCAGCACAAAAGGCACAATAGCAAGGCCAGTTCAGCTGCAATGAAGGCTGTTAATAGACAGATCATTCCCACCCTGTATCCCGATTTCAAGAAAGATCAGGCTGCTTCACTTGGAAAATATCACATCACTTTCTGTTCCACTCTCCCCAGCTATAAATCATTGTTTAAGACCTACCTGATTTAAATTTGGAAAGCATCCATCTGTCAAGCTCCACATCGCCAGCACCTTTGTGCCAAACACCCCCAGGTGCTCTTATCAAATACTCACATTAACAGCTCAATTAATTATGAGTTAGCCAGATCAAACAGGCCAGTCTCAGGTCTGACAGGTATCTGATGTTCAGATATCCTACCTATGCAAACTTTACAAAGTCGAGCAAATTCAAATTCCACAGGGCTCAGATCAATACCACATTAAGATGCTGAGCTTATCTCCTCACTTGAAAAACTCAGTGTGAGAGTGTGTGGAGAATCTGTTTGTCGATTCATCTGTGGAATTAAAATGGAGAAACAATCCACTAGATCTTAACAGTTTGATGTGGTAGTAAAGGACACAAACCAGGAGGCAGAGAAGTACAAAACTCCATGAAGCCAACAGAAAGCATTAAGTGGTGCCTGCAGAGTGAACACAGGGATGAAATTTGTTCTCAGAGATATGGAGCAGCTGGAAAGAAGGCAGGCACAGGATCTGCAATGAAGTCTGCCCACCCAGCTCTGTTCCCCTCTGCAAATCTCAGCCTAGAGAGAGGGAAAAGCTCCATAGACAGTTTTTTTTTCTAAGCACCTTCATCTGCCTTCCCCACCTAAGGAACACACCTTGGGGCATTTCTCTCACTGCTCACCAAACCTTCATGAATCAAATAAAATCATCTCCTTCTGAGCCCATCCCATTCCCCCTCCAGGCTGGTGATGCTGGGAAGGGGTTCAACACAACACTGCTCCAAATTTATGCTCTGTACATGGGAAAAAAAACCCCAAAAACATAGAGGATTCTGCAGCTATGTACTGCTTATGGTTCTGGGATCCTTAGAAACCCTCAATGCTCAGAGAGTTTGGAATATCCCTTTGTTTAGATAAGAGATTAGATAACAGCCAGACTATTAATCCTGGCTGCAAAGAAATGGTAGGAAAAACATACACTGAGATAGAAAGCTCAAAGTCCTCAGCATTGCAGAGCTCCAGGTCTCAGACTTATTCAGAAATTTGAGGATCTTTTTCCAGTTCATGCTGTTAATTACTTAAGCTTTGTCAATTCAAATTTATCAGCTACAGATCCGTAGCTGAGTAAGCCTTTATGCATTTATTTTGTTGTTGTTAATGACATGGGCTTTTATTTATTTAAAACTAAGGAACTGAGTCACAGATGCCACAGTAAGAGCTGTACTTGGCATTTATGGCAAATAACGTTTCCCAGCATTTTACAGGCAAATACTGATCAATCTTCCCAGCATACATATGAGATAAGGAAGTATTATCTTGGTAATGTATTATTGGTCAGATCTCACACGCTTAAGGGTACTGAGCAATGTTCCTTCATTTCAGTCACTCTATCGAACTGCACTGAGGAAAACCTCGGGGGAAATCACAAGTGTTTACACATTTCCATAATCTCTTACACTGTTTGGATTGTACCTCCCAGCTGGCACAAACTGAAGGTAGGATTTGTGCAGGGTCTTAAGAAGGGGGACACAGCCTCCCTGTGGCTGTGGTTGGTGGGCAGACACAGCAGCAGAGGGGCTGTGCCCTGTGGGGACTGTGACTCCCACACGCCACCCCTGGCACAGCCCTCAGCAGGTGGCTGGATCCAACCAAACCTGCTCCAGTCTCTCCCAAAGAGAAACACTCTGTTTCCCTGGCTTGACCTCAGGTGAGTCTCTACCTGCAGCTCAACCTGCCACACCCCCATGCTCCTCCTGGTGAGGGAGTTCCAGCTGCACAGCTCCAGCTTCCACTGTCAGCCTGGACTTTATGGGAGAGATCAACTGCCACACACCTCTGATCTGGCCAGGAAACTGAAAGGAAGCACAGAATGTTTTGGATAGGTATGGACCTTAAAGAACATCTCAACCCACCCTTGCCATGGGCAGGGACACCTCCCACTGTCCCAGGCTGCTCCAAGCCCCAATGTCCAGCCTGGCCTTGGGCACTGCCAGGGATCCAGGGGCAGCCACAGCTGCTCTGGGCACCCTGTGCCAGCCCTGCCCACCCTGCCAGGGAACAATTCCTGCCCAAAATCCCATCCAGCCCTGCCCTCTGGCAGTGTGGACCTATTCCCCCTTGTCCTGGCACTCCAGACCCCTGTAAATTGTCTCTCCCCATCTTTCCTGCAGCCCCTTCAGGCCCTGCAAGGTCACACTGAGGTCACCCCAAAGCTTCTCCTGTCCAGGTGAACAATCCCAGAGCTGCTCCATCCTCTGATCCCCCTGCTGCCTCCTCTGGATCTCTCCAGCAGCTCCAGCTCCTTCCTGTGCTGGTCCCAGGGCTGGGGCAGCTCTGCAGGTGGGGTCTCACCTGAGCCCAGGGGCAGAGGGGCAGAATCCCCCCTCCCCTGCTGCCCAGGCTGGGCTCAGCCCAGGGCAGGGGGGTTCTGGCTGGCAGCAGACACTCCAAAAACTGTGTGTTTTATTGCAGTTACAAACACCAAATTTAATACAGCTCACTCCATACTTAGGTCTGAATCCCTCACAAACAAAGACACAGAGAGAGCAATGATCAACAGCTGAGCACAGCAAGGCTGGGACTTCTGCAAGGTCAGTCAGGGATTCTGTGGCAGACCCACCATCCATCCCAAGGCACTGGTGTCCATTGCTTTGATCAACATCATCCCCTTTCCTGATTCTTAGGATCTGATGCCACCGCTATTCACTATTTAAATGCAATCAAATGCCAGAGCATTTGTTGGATCTGGGTCTCCTGACTGACCCCTGCCATTGGCAGCTGCGTGCTGAGATAACAGAGAATGAAACACACAAAGGCTGGGAACATCAAATGGGGCTAAGGTATTTTTATGGCCAATTTTTGCCAAAAAAATGTGGAATCCTCACTGGGCCTCTTGAAAATTTCAGCTCAAAGATTGCACAGCAGGGCACAACAGAGGCATCAAACCAGCCTGGACCAGAGAAAGTTTCTGCCTTACAGTCAATAGAGAGAGAGAAAAGATTGTCCACGGGGTGATTCAGAGCTCTGGTCGGCCCTTAAATCTCTTTTAAAAAGTACATTTATGACAACAAAAGATAGTCACAAACATGCTAATTCCACCAGAGACATCAATTTCGACTGCCACGGGAAAATAAGTCAAGTGAAATGAAAATAAAAGGAAATAATTTTCTGTTAAGTTTAGCTGTTCCTCATTCTTGGTTGTTTGTTTTATGATGCATTGTCTGTTATGATCTTCCACTAAGAACCTCTACTTCATCCACCAGGGCTTTCCTCGAGGCTGAAAGCATCATGGTAACTGTTTTCTCTTCCATTATCATTTATCTTTTATAAAGAGGTGTTAACTATGACACTTGCCTATGAAGGGCAGTTTTTCTTGCTGAAAGCTTAGCTCAGAATAATGGGAAAGATTAGCATACCTTTGAGTTCTCTCATTTCTTTACAAACCCATGACAGATAAATGATACTTCACCGAGCCGATTCTCTCATTTTAAGTGCTGCATTTAATTAAATGAAGGAGCACAACTGTATTTCTTAAAGGAAGCTTTTGAGTTTCCCAGGTATAGGTTACTCTCAAGAGCCTCCAACTTCAGTTTGCTGGTCTCTAAGATACAGCTCAGGAAGGGAGAGCTTTTTACAGAAGTCAGGAGTAAAAAAAAATATAAATTATCTATGCTTCTGTGAAAAATACAAAAGGCCAAACATCTTTTTGAAATGGAACAAGTATAATATCTTTTTCTTCCTTACAGAAAATTGTGATGACCAGACGTGAATCTTTCAACACACACTCCTGTAAGTCTGTCTTTTAATCAAAACCATCTCAGATGAAATCTTCCCAAAATTACCTTTTTCTTTTCGATTTGGGGTTGTCTGTTTCTGTCTCAGGTGGGGAAAATTGAGGTTGTACCACTTGAGGAGCAGCAGCTTAGTGAAAACTGTAACTAGATACATCAGACTTGTAGGAAATAAAGAGATGGGAATTTGATTCATCCATGTACCTTCTCCAAGGCAACTAAGCAGGACATTTCCTCTAGCAAATTTGAAATCCTCGTGTCTACTCAACCAAAAAAAACATGTAGAACTATTTGTCACAGCGATTCCTAAACATATAGAAAACAATGTGAATGATAACAAGGAAAAAAAGCAATAAATTGGAAATTTTAAGATACATATTCTTATCGAAACACAAAAAAAATCAAATTTGACACACTCAAGACAAGCAGGAGTCACAGTTTACACAATATCAGGCTAGAAAAGATGCATCATGAATTGAAGCTCACTGCTAAGAATTTTCTTTGATGGCTATCACGAGGGTGGGAAGCCAAGAGCTCGGATATAAAACTGATTCCAGAGACAGAACAGGAGCAAACTAAAAAGGCAAAAGCCCTTTTCCCCATAGCTCCAAAACCTAATCCATGACAGCACCTCTGAAGGTCATTTGTACCAAAGTGTTTCTGACAGATGTCTGATTTCCAAGTGAGCTCCGTGCTTCTCAGAGCATCTTTGTCTCTGCTCCATGAACATTGTGTTACAGTTCTAAGGCACGAGGCATTGTGACTTTTAACAATGGGATTAAAAATCACTGGGGTCATAAAAGCTCTGGAGCAGGGGGCATCTCTTTGGCATTTGTACAGTGCCAAGTACAATGTGGGGGTCTTGTCCATGGCCAAAGCCCCTCAGAGTGACAGCACAAATAGAAGTTGAAGCCCAGAAAAGTCCAGGTTCCAGCAACATCAAGCACCTGCAGCTTCAATTAGCACAATGGGGCAGTGTGGTACTAATTATTGTCATGCTTGGAATGCTTTGGTTGCCCAATGGGGGAGCAAAAAGGATCCCCCATGTCACTGAGGGGAATAGGAAACACATTGGGACCCCTCGGAGCTGCCTCCAGCAACTGCACAACAACAAACGCTCTGCAAGCAAAGCAGCCCTGATTTGTGACCTCTTAACGACAAGAAAAGTTGTTAATCCTGCTTGTAATGAGGGGTTTGGCCCATCCTAGGCTTGAGCATTCAGGGCTCTTGCAAACAGCTCCGTGATCCCTGCCAAGCTGCAGCTCTGCTAATTTCTTCCTTACATCCCTACCTCCCAATTCCATTATTTGTAGTAAGTCAAATGCTGAGCTGGAATAAGCCAGACCAGATCCATTCGTTTATGGAAATACACTAATTTTTACCAGCTGAAGTCTCTGCTCTCTGTGATAAATGGTAACTACATGAAAAATGACTTAAATTAAGAGAACCAGTGCTGGCTTTTTTAAAATGTAAAATATTCATCACTTCTTCTATTCTGCACTTCCAGAAAATTTGAAGCATTTTCACTGAGCTAAAGCTCACGTCCCAATTTTTTTCTTTTTTTTTTTTTCTTTTTTTTTCCCTGGATATCCTTATTCACAGCCTAGTGGAGCTGGCACATGTGCTGTGCTCACCACAGAGGTGACTTGGAACCACAGAGGCTGAAAGAAACTCGGTGTGTGATGGAACTCTCACTTCTACACAGGGTTTCTGTTTTCATCCTGCTTCAGCTGAAACCTGGAAAACAGCAGACCCCAGAGTTTCTGTAGCTCTGAGTTGTTAGGCAAGCCACAGGCCCAGGTAAATAATGTCATTAAAAGGGATTAGAAAGAGCAGGCAAGAATGAAATTAATAGGAAGAAAGGCCTGGATGAGCAGGAGGGAAAGTGAGAATCATATATTTGACTGCAGAGAATTCATGGTAGTTTTTCATTGATTTTTTTTCCTTTTGTTAAGCACTCAAAACTATCTATTTCAGTATGGAGCTCTTTTGGCAAGCTTCTTTGTTTTAGATCTTTCTGGAAATTTCCTTACAATTTCTGTAGAATGTAGAATTAGTAAAAAAATATTCTTTGCACAGTATTAAGATGCTTCTCATAGCAGAGAATTGTGTACCAAGACAGGAGCCACCCTTTATAGCTTTCAGTTTTATGATATTCCAGAGCTTTATGTGTCTAAATTTCAGCATAGAGAGGGGCTCAATATCCACCCAAAACCTTTAACATCACACATTAAACACAGCTAAGGGAAAGGAAAAAACTGCTCCAGAGCTCTGAATATGCAACTGAACACAAAAGAATCAGGAATTTGGTGGCAGTGCTGAGATCTAGGGAGAAATTCACCTTTTCTCCTGGCATAGAGCAGCCCCAGGAGCAGCACAGGTAGGGCTGCTGTGCCCAGGGGTGCCTGGAGCTGCTCCACAGCCCCAGCACAGCAGTGACTCCAGCACTGCTCTGCCACTGAGTGCTGCTGGCCAAGCTCTTGTGCCTCTTCAGCTCCAGCAAACTGCTGCTGTGAAGAAATGAAGGTGGGTGTGAGGATTCTGCTAAGCTATGAATAATATGAGTTGTCTAAAGGCCTCCTGGCACATTCTAGACCAAGTTAAAGCAGCAATAAATAAGAAAAATACAGCCAAAGCTGTAAGGTACAGACAGTAATACAAAAGCAAACAATCCCAAGCTACCACTTGGCAACACTGCTGTCCCTACCACACTCAGTGTATTCCCTGCTTTAAGGAGACCATCTCTACAACTTAACATACCTTTTTAATATTATTATTAATGTCATTATTGATTTAGAACATGCAAAGCATTTCAGGGAACACATAAAGCCTTTTCTAAGGTGGATGTTCCATGACACAGCACTGATCATCAGGCTCACAGAATTAAAACCCTTGAATATTCACCCAACCCTTATGCCATCCCTGTCTGCCAACTTGCTCTGCAAGATTTTGACAACCAACCTTTGACAACCAACCAACTAAAAGCTGCCTTTTAATGCCTGTCTCCCATTCCCAGGAAACTGAAAAGCAACAGAGAATAATAAAACAGAGAAATAATGAACCACAGTTTTGTGAACAACAAACAGTCTGAATAGAAAAGGAGGAAGTGATCCCCATTCTGGAGTAGCCCCACTCTGTATTTGTTACATCCTTGATGATTCTTTCACTCTGCACAAGGTCTCTCAGATTCTGGGAGCCCCTGACATGGCAGAGTTGAGGAAGGTGTCCAGCACAGTTTAAACTCTGGATGAGGGAACAGGATAATTCCTCAGCTCCAGAGGAAAAATGTGAACCCTCACCCATGCAGAGGAGTTCCCCTCAATGTACAGTCTGTGGGGAGAGTCCCCCACACGTTTCTGGGTCCTGGCAAGAGGCTGAGGGTCATGTTCATGCCCTGCCATGGCCTTTGCATGGCCAGCATGGGAAATGAGTAATGGAAACCATTTTTGGCTTCTCTCAAAACCAGCTAAAAATAACAAATAGCTTTGTCAACTGACTAGAGGGAGAACCCCCCTCCCAGAGGATATGAAAACATGAAAACTATGGGGACAAATCAAGTGGATTCCCCAAATGACATCCCTGCTCCTCACTGGAAACTCTTCCATTTTCAGAAACAAGAGTCAGCGGGTAAACACGACACTTGCTGCAGTGGCACCTCTCCTCATTGAAAACTGACATTCCTGGGAGTCCCTGAAGGAAACAAGGAAAAAATAAAAATAAACACGTGTGAGACGTCAGCACTCGGGGGCAAAGGCAACATAACCAGGATGGGATATTTATAAAGAAAAATATATAGGGAAAAGGACTTTCCCTCAGACCCACAGCATCCCATCGAGAGAGACGCCTGGAAAAGCTCCCCAGTCTTCCTATAATGGAGTTACAACTATAAAGTACAAATAAAATAAAAGGTGTTATAAAAAAAGTCTTTGAGAAAAGATGCTAAAATAATCCCCAGGTGCCTGGAGAAAGCCCCAGGCTTTGATCCACTCTCTGCAGAGGCGTGCACAACTGAGTATATACAGAAAACTCATTTTATCATTGCATCCAGCTGCCATTCTGGTGATGGTACCCAGATCCTGAAGGCTTGAAAGAGTTGCTCCAACCCACATCCATACCAGTGGGCAAGGAGGGGGGAAGAACTCATCTCTGCCCTCCCAAACCAGGGAGAACCTCACACAACACAGCTTCAAGCCAGCGTGGCCAAGCACAATTTCATTTCTTGAGCAGCAACCCCTCAGCCCAGCCCTGTATAATCCATATTTCCCTACTCCAGACTGCTCTGATGCTGGAATTACTGCTCTGCACCAGTGTGAGACCACATCAAGGATGCAAAGGCTCAGGCTGGCAGTGCCCACCCTGCACCATCCCCTCTCGTGGTGCATGTTCTGGTTACTCACACTTTTCACACAGTAACACAGATTGCAGCAATTGCAGCAAACGTGGCAGTGTTGGTACAACTCCTCTGGAGCCTCCAGAAGCTCATTCAGGTCAGGACAGATGTGTCACAGGTGTGTCACACAGTGGGACAGGCTCCTGTCCCCCCTCCCAGCTCCTCCCTCTGCCCATCCCACCGTGGCTCTGGGGGCATCACCAAGAGGACCTTGGTGAGGGCCCAGCAAAGCAGAGCCTGCCACGTGCAGATGGGTATTTCAGGGAAGGAAATAAGAGTGGTGTGCATGAAACATGCAGGATAATCCCCTGCAGCAGCTCCAGTGCAGGAAATTAAAAAGCTGGAGTGGGAGCTGTTCCCAAGCCAACAATGGTGCCCACAGAGCATTGCTCACTCTGCAGTGAAGGCAACGTGGATCAGCTTCTCCTACCTTGGGAATATTTTAATTTTTTACAGCTTGGTTAATAGAATAGAATATTGGAATATCAATACATTCCAAATACATGCAATCATTTCTAACAATTATTTTCCCTTTTTTTCTGTTGAGGGAGAGATTTTTTTATATTTATTGTTCAAATTCAGGCTTTTTCCATCACAAAAAGCATTTCTTTTTTTTTATTTATTTATTTTTTTTGGTGCAAATTTCCTACTACACAGACGACCAAGCTTATCTGCTTTACAAAGATGAGTAGCTGAGTCAACTCTGCAGGGATTCAACCCTCTAGGCTCAAACATCTTGAATGCTTCCTCTCCCTCATTATCTAAAACAATTAGTAGGGAGGAGAGAAAGCTGCATTAGAGCTGGCATTTCCTGTGCTCATCCCCTCATAAGACATCTCTCAGCAATGCCTGTATTTATGTGAGCTGGTCTTAAGCCTCAGATATTGGATCCAGACCTGGATTCAGACTGCCATCAATGCCCTGAGTCTGAGGCTGAGCAGAAGTGATGCAGCTCAGGCACATCAGTGAAGGACACCTGAAATGCAGTGATTTGCTCCAAACCTGGCTGGCATTTTTGGGAGAGGGGCTTTCTCTCCTCCTCCTGTTGGGTTCCTCTCTAATGAATCCCCCACCAACACACACAGTCAGACCACTAAAAATTCAGTACTTTCAAACCCCAAAACCACCAGTATTTCAGGGAGAGAAAGCACAGCTACAATTCAAAAGCAGCTCTGGGCCCAGGAAAACAACTACTGCAGCTCATGTGTTTTCAAGGCTTTTGCCCTTTGGGTTTAACACACACCAGGTTCACTTAAACTCTGTTCTGAAGTTAGGAATAGAACAACTTGGGCTACAGGATAATATTCTTGATGAGGTATATGTTGAGGATGTTTAGAGATGTCAATGCTCTGATAAAAGGGGAATTTTAGTCCCATTCAGAGCAATAAAAGCACTTAAGCAGTATCTTTCTTGGAAGGCTGAATCATTGCTCAAGCTAAGCCTGATAACTGTATTGCTTAAAACTGCCTCTTTCTGCATTTCAAGTCGGTAAGCAGAAAATAGAGCCTTCATTTCTCACTGAAGGCTTTATTTACTGCCTTGGAAACTATTGTCAGGAGAGCATCAAAGGCAGGCAATGAGGGCTGTCAGAGACTGTCAATCTTGAGAGCATCCCATTAACTGCCCTGCTAGGACAGTAGAATTTATTCTGAGGCTTTAAGGAAGGGGATCTCCAGACACATCTTTAGCTGAAGGGTAGCAGGTTTTAAGGTCTCTGTGCTGGACTTGGGAAGACTGGACAGAGTTACCTTTCCTTCAGAAAAGGGCTGATGAGGCAGGGAGCAGGATATGGAGTTGGCCTGTGGTTTGTTAATTATCTGCAGATTCCCCAACCTCTTTTATTACCAGATCTTAAAACCTGCAAACCCAGAGCCAAAGGAGGTTTGAAGTTCACTCAGCAAACCAGCTGACTTTGATGGGAATTACTTAAAGTTCACATAAGGGCTGCAGGAGTGGACAGCGAGAGGAGGATATTACACTCTTGGATGTGAGGTGCTGGCTAAGGACCATGTGAGAGGTGAACAGGCACTAAAGAGCACATCCAGGCTGCTGAGAGCTCTCCTGAGTCCCTTTGCCTCTTGGCTGGCTTCACATTCAGGTCTTCAGATCTTCCTTTGGGTCTCCTGAGGGTTTCAGTAGTGCCTGGATTTTGATAGAGCCTAGGCAGAGAGATGGAGGTGAAATTTAAACTCTGAATAAGCCTGTATGTATCATTATTTTAACCTCCCCCATGAAGGGCTTTTTACTCTTGAGGGAATGCTTAAGAGCAGAGCCTTTGCACATTTAGCAGCTTCATGTGCTTAGCAAAAAGGTGAATTTTTGCTGGTCTATGCAGCCTCTACTGTTTTGGGAGAAATTTTGTTATGGCCATTCCTACAATATTTTTCACACCTCTGCTGCACATTAGTGTATTCCCCAAAGAAACAGCAAAATATAGCTCATATTACCCTTAAGAAAGGTAGAAATAAAGCAGAATACAGTCAGTTATGAACAAAATAAATAAAATAACACACTAACCAGAGGGGTTCATACATAGCCTCTGTGCAAGCCTTGCCTGCAGCCTCAGACTTTACCCACAGGCACTGACCCTTAGCCTATGGGGCCAGAAGCAGCAGCCCTGAAGCACAAGACGTGGTGCAACTCAACATCCCTGGCCAGCCCCAGCACTGCCAGGGCTTTGCAGAGAACAGGAGGTTTGAGAGCCACGAGTTCAGGGCCACTGTGCTGGAGTTTGGGAAGAAAATGTGAGTTAGGAAGTTTTATGTTGCCCGGTTTTGATTCCCTGAAAGAGGAGCAGTCTCACCCTGGTGGGGTTTATCTCTGTTTGTGCACACTTGCATCCATGATTTGCCAGATGTTTTCCAAGAATTCAAGGAGATTAAACCCATCTCTAAGAAATTCACAGTTGAGCAACACAAAAGGATATGTCAGACACAAGAGAAAGGAAAGGTGGCAGTATTTGCCTCACAGTAATCTCCACTGTGAGTCTCCATGAAAGTGTATCTGTTACAAAGAGGGGGAAGGTGTTAGAGCAGAGATACACACAATATCCTTAATCTGGTTTGCTGGAATACAGGGAGCAGTGAAGCAGGAGCTGCCAAAATTAATCCTGCACATGCACAAAGCCTCTCAGATTCACTCTGTGCACCTTGCACTGAAGCCTGGACCACTAAGGCACAGATTTATCAGCCCTTGAGCTGCCTGGACTAAAGACACTCTGTATGTTTGGTTCCAGAGTTCAGTCCCTCTCACCACAGGTGGAAAAGAGGACTTGTAGTAACTGCACTGAATATATTTTACAAACTCAGTTTAGTGAACCTCCAATTCACTTATTTTTATGTCCATATTTCTCTATGCCAAGCTCAGACTGCTTTTTACTAACCATCCTCAGACTACTTTTTACTAACCATCCTAACATGCAGGGAGCCTCTAACAGCAGATACCTGCCCAGCAGCTGGGTTGGGCACCTCAAACAAAGGTAAACCTCAAACAAAGGGTTTTCCCTCTGGTGCTGGATGTGATTGAGGCCTCTGCCCAGTGGCAGCTGCAGAAGCAGCTCTTCTCCTTGGATCCTGAAATTGTCCTTGTCACCAAGAGAAGGGCTGCTGAGAAGAGCTGTGTTGGCCCTTTTTGACAATTGATGCTGCAATAAAACTTTTGTCCTGGTTCCAGGGGAAGGCTCTGCACTGATGCAGGTACCATGGAATGCTTTAGGTGTTCATGCTCTTTGGATGCTTCCTGGCATATTTTATGAGAGCTCCACAGACAGGCAGAGATTTAAGACAGTGCCATTACTAACATTATTTCTTCAATCTCTTCCACAGCAGATGGCTTTAAAGGAGCCATGTGTGATGCAAGTGGCCCTCTGCAGACATCCTCTCCCGTGTTGCTGACTCTTCTCAAACAATTCCAACTTCACTGGATCTCCAGTGTGGACTCTGTCACCATTCCCAGTGGGAGAGCATTCACTGGTGTGTCTCTATCCAGGCAAACCAGGAGTAACAGCCCCAAAACCAGGTTATAGAGCTGTACATGCTGTTTATGTTTGTTTTACTGCAGAGCAGTTTTCTGGTTACCCTTTTGCCTCACAAAACATTTTCCTGTGTGCTGGGGTTGGCTCAGAAAAGCTGCTCTGCAATATCCATGTATTCCATGCAGGTGTGTGCAATGGAATGTACCTTCATCACTCATAAAAGGAACCACTGCCATGCCAGGGTCATGCCAGGCAGGTGAAGAGGTTAAATCCCTCCTGCTTTCCCCATCCCCACACAGCTTCCTCAAGCAATTTGCCAACTGAGCAGACAGAAAATGAGTACATTTTCCTCACTGAATTTTTTCTGTCTTCACTGTCCTGAGGAAGAGGAGAGGAAGGCACAGTCCTGATTTTTTTTTTCCTCCAAACATACAAGTCATAAACACGGTCTCTAGGAGACAGAACATTTCCCTGCAAGAACAACTGATAACTCTACAACCTTGATAACCCCACAGATGCCATCAGAGGTGCCATCAGAACAGGAGCTGGCCACCCTTCAGCAAAGGAAGGGCAGAATGAAGGGACAGACCACTGCCAGGGATCTCCAAGAATTCAATCTGTGCCATAGCTTGAGAGAAGTCAGATATGAAAGACACTATGACCTGCTACAAATTCAGGGAAAATCTGAGCAAGGAGCTGACTAAAATTTTGGTCCAAGCAAGTTTTGGTGCCTCAGTTTTAGAAGAAGGGATCTTTGCAATCTGCTTATGGATTTTATAAGTCAAGCTGGGGCATGAATCATTTCAATTGTGTTTTGTAATGCAATAATACTTAAAGCTGAGAGAAAGAGTTTGCATTTCAAATACTGCACTTCAATGAAAACCTCCCATATTTTCTCTTTTAAGTCTTCTTACTTTCCAATTTCAAAATCCAATAAATGAATAGACACTAAGTGGGGGTGATAGTGGGGAGCTATTGATTCTAAGCAAGATCTGCCTGTAAAAGAGAGCTAAAATGGGCTAGAAAATAAGAGAAAATTGATGTCTGAGGCTTCAGGCAGGCATATTTCCAGAGAAATGTAAGCCAGGCAGGTAATGCTGGGCCAGCAAGAGAAGAACATGTGTATTTTTCTGTCTACCTGACTTGCCCTTAATGCAAGGTGAACAACATTTAGCTGTGCCTCACACTCCAGCTGCAGCATCAGCTTTTTCAGCCCAGCCTTGCTCACATCAATTCCAACCCTGCTCACACAAAGGGACCAGCAGGATGAAGCCCTGGGATAATCACAGTCAGGGCACTAACAAAGCCTGGTTTTTGCTCTGAGCCAGCCTGTCAGGCAGTGTAAATTAGCAAAGCTTCCCCAAAACTGGGGCTGGAGTTTTACCCCAGCAGCAGCTTGAGCCCTTTGGTCCAACACAGGTAACAGAACCCACTGTGGCCACAGGCCCTTTGTGCACAGTCACTTTTAAGGGCTTGGTTTGGGTCTCACTGCCCCATAGTGAGGCAGAACTGCCTTAAAGCTGATTGCACAAATTCTCAGCTCATGTTCTAAAGCCACCTCCTCTCAACTACACGAGCTGTGTCCACGGAGCAGTACAAGCAAGTCAATAAAAGCATTTGAGTTCCTGCCTCAAAAATAGTCAGTGTTATCCCTCTGTCATTGTGTTTGTGAATTTGAAGGCTAGGGAAGAACATCTGCACTGCCTCAATGCCTGCCCTTCAAAAACTTCTCCAACAAAACCATCAGGTAGCCAAGAAAACTTTCAAGCTCCATAAATTGCTTTCAGCCCTGGGTTTGATACTTGCTCTTGCAGAGGTCTCAATGCAGAGAGCTGTTCCCACTTTGTTTCTCAGTGCACAGAGTTGTTCCAGTTGTTTTTAATCAAACTGCTTAATTACAAAACACTGGGGAACTCGCTGCTTGCTTTTCAAGTTTGCTCATTAATCTGTGTTAGATTCTACCCAAATGACTGTGGCACCAAGCCAGCCTCTGCCTCACAAACCCAACATTTAAGGAAGTAAATAACCGAAAACGGCTAAAAGGCATAATTATTTTTGTAATGCAACATCTAATTAATCTGTGAAGCTCACTGAAACAAGTGCTAATTGACGAGAATACCTTAACAAGCTCTTCAAAAAGAATGATTAGGCATGGTTAGGAATAGCTGAAATCAAGCTGCAAAGTCACTTTCCCATTTCTATATTTAAGCTGAGTGCAGGCAGGGCTGGGAGAGGCTCCTGTCTCCTCACAAGAGCAGCCTGATGCAGCACTTGGCTCTTTGCACCCGTCTGAGGCACGACACGCTCACCATTATCAGAGACAAGGTCCATCCAATCTGCTATCATTCATCTGCTTTTGCTCGTGGCAGCTCCAATATTGCTGTGTAACGTCAGAGGAATGTGATAATGAAGAACTGACTCATGATGAAGCCATCATCTCCCAAAACCTCCTATGCAGCTAAATGAATCAGGGCTTGCTCTGAGCAGTATCTTGATGTGACTAAGCTCCCACGATAACTCAACCATTCAGCCATTAGGAAGCAAACTGGAACAGCCCAGAATGAGATTTCTGGCAGAGCACCTTCAAGGTAATTTCCCCATGGCAGGCGTGACAAGCGTGCCCTCCAGAGATGTGATTGTGTACGAGAAGCATCGCAGAGAGGACAGGAGTTACTGAAAACACAGCTGAAATGCCTGATCCACCAAAGCCCCACGAGCTCTGCCATTTCACAGGGATCCTAAAATCCTCTTCCCTGATCTGCAGCTTGGGAAGGTCCAACAGAGGATTTTAGGAAGTTTATGTGCAGACAAATGTCACCTCCCCAGCATGAGCAGCAAGCTTGGGCAGGGTTTCTTTGCCCTGTGTTGGGGATCTGCCCTTTGGAAGTGTCACAGCACTCAGTGCCACTGGCAGGGATGTCACCAGGCTGTGTCCACCCTCTGCTCCCAGGCACGACCAC
>VZTT01069165.1:0-16080 GCA_013400855.1 Buphagus erythrorhynchus
TTTGTTTTGTTGTTTATTTTTTTAAAACTCACTGCAGTGGCTTACAATACCTAAGCCTCTCTAGTGAATGTCATTGATGATCTGTGGCCTTAGTTCAGCCTACAGGAGAATTTTACTTGGTGTTGAATGACCAAATTTAGTATGCTTTTAGTAGATTTCAGGTGCCTTTTTAAAGATCTTACAGCATAATTTAAAAAACACTGCACTGAACACTTCTGTGTTTTGCCAAGCAGCAGTGCTGGTGCTGTGTGGGAAGCTGTTTGTTTTACAGGTGTGGCAGTTTTGGAGCCAGGCACGNAATAATAATAATACTCTTCCCTGGGACTCGTTTATTTCTATTCTCTAACGGAGCAGGCTGGTCCAGGTGAGGTCTGGTGTGGCCAGTCTGTCTGAGAGCTCACACACCAGCTCCAGCTGGCACACACAGGTACTGCTGCTAGTCCAGCAGAGCCTCTAGCACTGGCTAACCTGCTGATTTAAAAATGTTTTGCTGGATTTTTAACCTGAATCATTGTAAAACTTTTATTTTTTAAAAAAAGGTAACATTTGGGATGTTAGCTGCTGTTTTTTTAATGAGGAGCCTAGCCATAAACTTGTACTCACTTATCCAGATTATTACAATGCTTTTAAAAAATTAAACTTTTACGATAGTTGCTTGTACTTCTAAATTTTCCTTAAACTAAACACAGGTTCCTATGAGTTTTGCTTTTTGTTTTCCTCCTGTTTTTGCAGATGGTCAGTGGGATTTGACAAACTATCACCTCTTGGACCTGGGCCGGCCGCACCACTCGATCCGGTGCATGACAGTGGTACATGACAAGGTCTGGTGTGGCTACAGGAACAAAATCTATGTTGTTCAACCAAAGGCCATGAAAATAGAGGTAAGTTCCAATGGTGATTAAAGTAATTAAATGTTGTATGTTAATGCTGCAGCTCAGACTCCAGAGTAACTTCAGAAACATCTGTTTTCATCAGTATGGAAACAGGCTACCTAGCAAATTTTTTTATGAAATAGTTTTTTGGGAGACTTAAAGCTGTGGTGAGACAGTTCTCACTCATTGAAACCAGTTTTTGGGAGATTTAGTTCTCCACTTTTACCTGGCCAGAAACTGGAAAGTGTCCTTGTGCAGAGCTTGCAAGGCCAGCACCCAGCTTATTCTGTGTGCCTCATTTTGTTCTACACCCACATGCAGAGGTTTTTAAGTGTTAATTTGGAATGTACTCTCCTTCCAGTTACAGAATAGTTCATGCAAAGTGTGTGAGCTGCTGTTTTATCTGCACTGTTTAGTCTGTCATCTCAAGAGCAGAAAGTGGCTGAGGTTTCTGCAAGCCTTGAGCAATAGAAGTGCTTCAGCTCCTGCTAATTGGCCTGAGAGATGGGCCAGGCTTTTGAGAGTGACTGCTCAGCTCTTCTGAAAATATCAATCACCCAATAAAAACCTGTTTTTGTGAAGAAGACTATAAATACATACGGGAAAACTGAAATTAAATTCATATAAAAGTGAGATGGATTGTTTTGCTGGTGGATAGTGTGTATTTGGCACAGGTGGGGTCGTTTATGAGAGTCATTCATGATGGAACAAGGAAGAAAGACACTTTTTGGGCACATCCACCTTGTGCTGTGGCCACAGGATCTCAGACCAAACAGGCTCCAGGTTCAAGGGAGACAGAAGCTGGAGCAGGCTGGGCTGAGATGTGTAAATGAAGACAGAGTAGGAAATTACAGCTTTGACATCACACTCAGGGAAGGGAATCAGCAATTTTAGAGCATCACATGCTGCTTGTGATAGAGCTAAACACTGTCTGTGATCTTGCAAATCAGAGAGTTGTGCTTGATTTAAAATTGCCAGTTCCGACTGCGTGAGAGTAACAGAGAAACCTTTCTTACTCTTCCCTTTGTTTTACCTTCTGATTTGAACCCCATTGTTTCCTAGAAGTCCTTTGATGCCCACCCAAGGAGGGAGAGCCAAGTGAGGCAGCTGGCATGGGTGGGGGACGGGGTGTGGGTGTCCATCCGCCTGGACTCCACCCTGCGCCTCTACCACGCCCACACCTACCAGCACCTGCAGGACGTGGACATCGAGCCCTATGTCAGCAAAATGCTTGGTGAGCTCCCAGGAAAACTGCTGTGCTCTGCTGTCTGCAGCTCCCTTTTGCTGCTAGGGATCAGGCAGTTCTCACTGCAGGGTTAGGGTAAGGCTGGGTGGAAAGGCTGGTTCAAATCAGTTTGTGCAAACTTGAATCTGGAAGTAGGAGCCCAAGTCAGTCTGTAAAGCATGATGGGGGTGATGGGTCATTTGTTAATGTCTGTTGACCTTACCTGGTGTGTAAAGTGTCCTTAAAAACTCAGAACTGATGAGGTGGTTGAGTTGGACAGGTACCAACAGAGACACTACAATCTTTCTTTTTTTTATACTGATACATTTTTTATAGCTAAAAATCGGGAAAATCCATTACCTGCCTGGAAAAATTGCTTTTTAAAAAAAAAACCCTCAAAATAGTAAATTTTTATTGCTGTTGAATGTAGTAAGCTTTCTGATTTTTTTTTTCATTAATATCTATATAAGAGCAGTTTGACCACCTACATTGCACAACAAATATAGGTGATTAGGCTCTGGGAAATCCTTCACAAGTCACTGCTGCACATTGCACGTGGCTGGTCAGCCTTCTGCTCCCCTCATCATGCTAATGAATGAGAAATTAATTTTAATGGATGAAAAAACACTATCTTATATCTGTAAACTCACTTTTTTTTGTTTTAGAAGCTGGTAAGCCCCAGAAGATTTTACTGTGCAGCATTAAGGAGCTGTTATACCTTTTTTGCTTTCTCATAGCTAATGTTAGATTCTTGCAGTATAGGTTCTCAATTTAATTGCAGTGCTGTAGCCTTCTAGGTTATCTTTACAACCTAAATGTGCTCCTCTACTTTGTTTCTGTCAGAAGTGGGAGGGAATTACTTGTCTGTGTGATTTGGGAGTTCTCTGTTGTAGAACTAAAATTATTCTTGCTCATAATTTTTGATGAAAAGCATCTTTTGTTTTTAGGTACTGGTAAACTGGGATTCTCATTTGTGAGAATCACAGCACTTATGGTGTCTTGTAATCGTTTATGGGTAGGAACAGGAAATGGTGTCATCATCTCCATTCCATTAACAGAAAGTAAGTAAAATATCAAATGAATAGCACTGTGCAATATGCTGTAGGCATAAAAAAAAAGAGTATTGAACACCATTCAGATGCTTGCTAATGGATAGAAAGCTTCACTGCCAGGTCTGACTCTTTCAGGTGTGTAACAGATCAGGACTGTGTGATGTTTAGCACCTAGATCTGTATATGTGGTTACAATTACTCTGAGAAAATAACACATCTCCAGAATCTCCTGTGCTGCTGTCTGAACAGAGTTGGCTTGAATCAAAAGGATACTTTGAAGCCTTAGAGGTGTTCTGAGCATTAGCAGCATTGATAGAAGTTTATTGCTTATACGAGACATCATTAGTTTTCTAATTAATGTTATTTCTGATTGCCATATGATCACAAAGTGGATTTTTATTTGATTTGAGCACGTTGGTTTTGTTGCTAATAAAATTTGATTGGCTTTAGTTCTTGAGAATTCATCACAAAGTGGGTATAAAGGACTGGAACAGAAGTAGCACAGACTGCTTTAAAGGACGTGTTCAGAGTTATAGGAGCTGTAAACACATTTTTCAAACAGGGCACTAACATCCAGGTCAAATTCCAATAATGTAAATCCTGGTTTTTGCTTAATAACAGACCCCAGACTCTTGTCATAGGCTGAAACTAATTGAGGGCAGTTGAATCTCAGGAGAAAAGAGCAGCTCAAGGACAAACCAAATCTTAAATAGGTAAAGCTTGGGAAGAATCTCTGTGTAAATTGATTGTATTTAAGCAATTAAAAAAAAAGCCTCAACACTCGTGCCTGAGACTAATGTTATAAAAGTTGGACAGAAGTTTCAGAAGATAAAATGCAGACCTTTGATAGTCCTAATTGTACTCTTGTTACCTAGAAAATAGTGCAGTGTGACAGGTGAAGTTTGAGGGTGATTTAATAGTGAAAACTCTTCATGTTGTATCTGCTTTGTTGAACAGCAAACACATGCATTGTTTCTCATATTGTTCCATTGCATTGTCCATCCATTCAGTAACTTTTTTTTTTTGCCTTGCATGAATGTATTAAGGAAGGACAGACTTCCTGTCATGGATTTTGAGACACTTTAAATCATGCTTTCAAAAATTATAGCTCTTAATTTGCATCAAGCTTAATTTAATGCTTCCAGAGGAGTTTGTTTTAAACCAGAAGTGAACATGAAGAAATCCCTATTAAAGCTGTTCAGTTTCATTTCAGTTCTGTTGCTTGGTTGTGGGTCAGAACAGCCTTTTGGGGGTAGCCTGACAGTGGGGCTGAGAACCCTGGTGAGAAATATTAATGGTTTTTAAAAGCAGTCACATCCTTGCATGAGCAGTGGCATCTCTCAATCCCCTGGGTCTCAGCAGCAGGGCAGCAGATGATGTTCCAAAAGGGTGCTTGAAAACATGAGCAGTTCTATATTATTCTGAAGCCTCCTGCCAAGGAAAGAGAGAAAGGGGAAACGTTGCTAATCAATAATAAACTCTAAAAATACGTGACAGTGCTTTTGTGGTCCATTTTGTACTGAAACTTCTATAATAAGATGCTGTTCTTTGTGACTTTTGATTGAATCTTCTGTAATTAAATATCTATTGGTTTTTTTAGGAGCTAAAATTTTAAGCTCTGCCTTATCAAAAACCAAAATATGAGTGGTGGGTTCTCATTAATCCTTCTCCTCTACTGTCATACCTATCCATTTCCCCTTTCCTCCTTTCTCACTAGCTGTAATCCTCCACCAGGGACGTTTACTGGGGCTGCGGGGTAAGTGCAGATCCTGAACCAAAACCTATTTTCAGGCTTCTAATGGCCACTTTGAGGCTGTTTCCCACTCTTTATAGATTTACCCTTTGTATGTTCCTAAATGTTTTTCCACTTGCAGTTACTGCATTGCAGCAGTTTTATGTTTGCTAAATGGCCACCAGTCTGCTCAGCAGTTTAGCATATCATCCTGTGTTGCAGCTGAACTTCATATAGACTGTTTTTCTTCCAGCCAATGTGATACCACATCTTATAACTTTGTCATTAATCCACATCATTTGCTGTCTTGTTACAAATCACTGTTTCTTTCACTACTTTGATAGTCTTTGGAATGGAGATGGCTTGTATGTCTAGCATGAGTACTTCTCTGGTTTAATGTATTTTAAAACTTCTCAATAAAATCTAGATGTAGAATGATAATAGGGTAGCTCTGTCATGCCCACAGGTGGCTGTTTCTAGAGAATTTTTGCTGGCAAGGGCATACATTCATACATTATGATTAGTTGGAATGAAACTGTATTTAATTACATGTTCAAGTACATGGAATTTGCTCTTACTGAAACACATTAGAAGTACTTATTTTCTATGAAAGATACAGTCCTGTCACAAATTATTTTTTCCCAAAAGTAGGATATTGAAATCTGGTGTTTATGCTAGACTAATAAGAATCCTGCTCCATTTTCTGATGTACTTAAAATAACGAAGCATGCAATCTTTTTCTTTCCAGCTCTGTCTTGAATTGGCATTGCTGCCCTCCTGTTTCATTTTTATCTAAGTTGGCTTTAGCTTTTAGATGGTACCATAAGGTTTCTTAACAAATAACCACTTCAGCAATTTGTGTTTTGAAGTAGAAAACAACTCCTCTTCTTTTACAGCAAATAAATCAGCAGCAGGCTCTGGAAACCGTCCAGGGAGTGTGATCCGTGTGTATGGAGATGAGCACAGTGACAAAGTAACTCCAGGGACATTCATCCCCTACTGTTCCATGGCACACGCACAGCTCTGCTTCCACGGCCACCGGGATGCTGTGAAATTCTTTGTTGCAGTACCAGGTGAGGTTTTGTTACCATCTTGAAAAAGGTTTTCATTTTGTTTGGGGTTTGTTTGTTGTTTTTTCCTTCATTCACTTAAACACAGTATTTAGACAGAGATAGCAAGAGTATGAATCCGTACTTTCAGAAACAATGTACTGTATTTTAATTACAAGTCTTGACTGATTGCTAAGTGCAGCCCTGATTAATGGGAGGGAAAGGGCTTGATCACAAGCCAGGACTTTGCTTCCTTGTGTGGAAAAGGTGCTGTGCTAAGCGAGCACTTGCCTGTTAAGAAGGCCCTCAACTGCTTTGGACATTGTCATCCAATGACCAAGCACAGAAGGTTTTACTCTGAGATAAGGCATAAAATAGTGTTCTGTTTTTCACCCAGGTCAGGTTGTTTGTCCTCAGAGTAGTGGTGGAACAGATCTAACAGCTGATAAACAAGCCCAAGAGTCCTTCAACCAGAGTCCCTTAAAATCAATATTGGTGATAAGTGGTGGAGAAGGATACATTGACTTCAGAATGGGTAAGAAATCTGAGCTTTAAATGAGTCATACTTCATACTGAAAGGGTATTAACCACGTAATAACTGCTGCTGTAATTGCAATGAATGCGTTTATGTGGTCAGTATATACAGTTTTTACCATACACTGCAGGGGTAGAAGTATGTTTATTCTGACACATGCCTTCAGCTTCTCCTCCTCCTCCCAATAAACTATGACCTTTGGGATGACTGTGTAAGAAGGTTTATTTGAAACTCTGCTTTGGAGTCATTTACCACCTTCCTGTTTATGCTTTCAGTCTTTCTTTGGCAGATTATTCTTCTGTCTCAAACTGCTGGAAAACGTGTCCTTAGTTACTTAAATATGCAGCCTGACTGAAAACAAGTCATGTTAAGTGAAGAATGCTCAGTGTAAAATTTACTCATTTTTGAGTGGGAAGGAATAAAGTAGATCACTTATCTCTGCATGCCCATCGTATTTGATCACTGCTTTTCTTGGATAGCACTTCTGCATGATCTAGCCCATAAAGGAGTTCTTGTGTAAACATGTATCTTTTTTAATTGAACTCTTTGGGGGAATAAAGTGAGAGCTGTGTGATTCTGTGCTTATAATCTGGAGACCTTTGGCATAAAAAGGTATCACAACTCTTAGACCTGCTTTTGACCTTTTGCCTGTATCTGTCTGTAGTCTTTCAAAACCAACCAAACAGAAAAACAACCCACATAAACCATTACAAAGAAAAACTCAGGAAGGCCATCCCAAATCCTGTCATCCCACTAATCAATGACAAGCAGGTTCCTGGGGTGAGCATTTTGGATTTCTGTGGGAGGCAGGGCTGGAGGAAGTTGTGTGCCACAGTGCAGTGAAGGCTCAAGTGCTGCAATCACTCCAGGGCAGCTGGAACAGCCACATTCCAAATGCTGGTTTTGCTGTCCCTGTGGTACAATGGCAAAGCCATGAGCTGAGTGCCACTGCTGCCTTAGCCCTGCCAGTGCCACACAAGCCCAGCAAACTGTCAAGAGCAATTTGGGGCTACTCTGTGTTTAGCTCCCTCAGCCCTCCATGGAGTCTAACCAGAACAGCAGCCAAAATTGGATCTGGCACCTTCCTGAAGGTGTAGGTCAGTTCCTGTTTTGTCTGGTTAAAGTGACCTCCTGGATTGATGGTCCTGGCTGTCCATGTGCAGTTCAGTGTCACCTTTGGTCCCAGTCAGCTCCTGTCACCCAGAGCTCAGGTGCAGCTACAAAACTGCTCTTCTTTTTGAAGAGCAATAATGGAGAATATGCTTAAGGCTGTCTTTGCCACTGTGGGTGGAGTTGTGACAAGCTGGAATAACTGGAACAGGAGGAAGGAGTGGGAAAGGTTGACAATAGACATGAATGTTGTGTTGGCTCACTTGTGCTCAATTGCAGCTCTTGTCTCAGGGCATTTATATGTTTGGGTTTGTCCCAGAACAATCTCTGTGTCTGCCTGGTAGTTTGCAGATTAAGTCTCTCTACATTAAAGAGTTATAAGTAATGAAACATGTAGAATATGGATACTTATGAAACTACCATTATTTTTTGGGCTAGAAAAAAAGAATATGTCCAGCAGCATGCTGGGCTCTGAGATAATTATGCAACACACTCTGTTTACATTCACAGACTTTAATATGTTTTTATATCAGCATATGGCAACATTGTCTTTTTAGTATTTTTTTTGTCTTGGTACATGTGGTGTTAATGCTGTTCTGGTTATTGGCTGCCTTAACCAAAGCTGTTTTTTCCAGGTGATGAAGGAGGAGAATCTGAACTCCTGGGAGAAGCTCTACCACTTGAACCTTCTGTAGCCAAAGCTGAGAGGAGTCACTTGATAGTGTGGCAAGTCATGTGTGGCAGTGAGTGAGCCTGTAGGATGCAGTTGGAGACCTTAAAATGGGGGGGAGAAAAAAAAAAAGCTTCTGCATGTTTTTTTTTATTTTGTGAACCTGTTTCACTACATGATGTTGAAGCATTTCTTTGCTGTTTAACTTTATATTGCAGACCTGTCATACCTTTAGCTATACAGGAATTAGCTTGTGCTGTTTTACTGCACCCATGTTGAATGGAACAGTGTGAGGAAATCAGATGTTTCTCCAGCTGGTGTGCACACTGTGAGCAGCTGAGACAGTTTTACTGTACCACAGCAATCTCATGTGTTCACTTCTTTGGTAGTCTCACTTGAGTTCAGCTTTGTTCCAACTGAGCTTCATTTCACTGTATAATGCATTGGGTAAAACAGCAAAGTTACTCCCAGAGTATGGAAAAAATGGACAAATTAGAAGATGGATTATTAAGACTCATCCAAATATTCAGTGAGGGCTAAAACAAACTGTGTATTTCAGCTTTTGTTTTCAAACCTGGGAAATCTTGCTCATATAGTGTACATGGTTTAATTTGTTACATTCTTCAGAATTTGTGGGGGGAAAGAGGAGGCTGTATAGGAATTAAAATGAAAATATTTAAATAAAATTGTATTTTCACTATGGAACTTTAAAGTTTGAGAACTGCTGCCCTCAGTAATGAGCAATTTTGAGTATCATGTTTTTCCATCTCCCTGACACAGAACAACTCTGTTTTCAAAGGGTATTCTTAGGTTGATATAAATTGGAAAATGACTGTAAAATTCTCAAACAGGGGATATGTTTTGTTCTTTTCTGGTCTTAACTCCTTATGTCCTAAGCACTTAGAATGATCTTCTCTGCCTAGCTGGTCAAACTCATAAGGCACTATGTGTGTGAAGGTTGGAGACCTCAATTAGAGCATCAGAAAAGACTGAGAGTGTACAGGAAAAAAAACACATTCTGCTCAAGTGAGATCATAAAGGAAGTGTAGTTCCAGATAATTAGATACAAAATGTATTTTTTGTAGCTCCATACCCCAATTTAGTAAAAAAAAAAAAAAAAGAAATAATTTAGCAACAATATTATCAGGTAACACAAAGACAGAGAAAATTACCAAAAGTCAGGAGACTAATATTAGGCTGACATTCTGTCTACTCACCATCTATTTTTTTAACCATAAATGTGAGTTTAAGACTGTCTTCCTTTTACACTGAAATTTCTGCATTATTATCAGACCTAGGTTGAACACTTCATGATTTCTGTACTTCAGAAGATTTAAAAAACCAGATTTGCTCTTTAATTTAGTGTCTGGAAAATAAAAGTTTTGAGGGGTTTTAATAAACATCCAGCATTTATCCCCAAAAGGCTGGAGCTGTTCAGATTAGCAGAGAAATTTAGTAACTTGATTATGTGAGAGAACTGAACAGTTTCAGAGGAATAAATATAGAAACACTTTTTTAAAACTGCCTAAACATTTTTATGCAATAGGAGCAGTTCTGGTCTATCAGGCAAACATGTGTTTATATATTTTCTTAATTTTTTAAATGAACACATTTAGCTGAGGTCTATTGTGTAAATATATATTTAGGCAGCTTTTTCAAATGCATATCATAGCTGATAAACCAGAAAATCTCCATTCAGGTCTATTGGTTAGATTTATATGTATAAATACTTTTTAAGCAACATATTTTGTACACAGCTGTTCCTCTCGTAAATATGTATTTAGGACATGAACTATGTAGTAAAAATCCTTATTAAAGATGTTTAATACCTTGGTAGTATTTTTCTCTTCAGAATGCCAAAAGCAATGAGAGCATGTTGTTCATAATTTGCTTTCCATATTCATCTTGAATGTCACTCTTAAAGTACTTCGGCTTAAATATAAACTCTGGAAGCTTATAAAAATTATACAAATACTAATTATACAAAAATAACCTGAGTCAACACTCTTAGACCTATTTTAAACTTATAGGCATGTATGCTGAACATGAAGCACATCTGAATTGACTAATGGGATTGGATGTCTTAAGAAAAATGCTGTCTAAACTTTTACTGTTGTGCAGAATCTTCACTGTGAGTGGTGCAGTTTAATTGCTTTTCCTGCCATTTTCTTGAATTTATTATTTTTTTTTCTCTTTGGAAAACACAATCTCCAAAGTTTTTTACTCACTGGTTGATTGTCACATTCTCATGTTCTTAGAGAAAAAGCGCACAATTGTGTTCCTTGGTTGTGTGTAGGATTTCATTTGTTATTAGAGGCGAGCTGTTTTCTCTGAGTGGAGTCACTGCTCCAGCTGGAGCAGTGCAGCCTGGCAAGTGTGTACCTGCTCTTCTGCCAAATGGAGCTGGCCCACCGTGCCATTGTAGTCATTTCAGTGGGCCAGCCCTTGCAAATATTTCAGAGAATGGTTGATTGCTTCTGTCCAAAAGTGGAAGGGTTTTAAAGCAGAACACTGAACTGTGTAGCACTGTGGGTGTAGATAAAGGCATGTGCACTTCTCTGTATTTCTCATTTTAAAACGTTATCCCCTGTCCTAGGGTACAGTAGATTGACTGGGTCCCTGTTGCCATCACAGTGTGCTGGGCTGTATAAACTCCCCTTAAGGTCACTTTGAAAGGTGAATAAATCACACAAACCCCAGGCACTGGGATGACAATACACCCTCTACTCCGTCTCAAGAATGTGTTTATGCATTACACTCGTGATTAAAGCATCATATAAATAGGAGCTAATCTCTTGATAGCTACAGCTTGTTAATAGTTTGGAAACATTTGGAGCACAAAGTCTGCAGCACATGACTTGCCTGGGTGGGGGTGTTTGCATGGTGGGGGTGAGGCTGCATTGTCCATTCCTTGGGAAGGTCTTCTGGGCCGGATAGGACCGAGCTGACAGAGCGTAGACACTTTATCATAGGCTGCCTTAGTAACAAACAAATGTTAAATCTGTTTTATTATACTAACTGTTCTAAAGAACGTGTGTCTTTAAAAAATGCTGTGTAACTGAATATTTATTTCCATGTGAGTATTACAAAAGTTACCAAAGGATTAAACCTGACTTAGCACTCTGTAAATGGCCCTGTTGAGGTGGGCCTTGTGAAGGCCCCCCTCTGTAAAACGAGACACAGTAAACTCAAATACAGTTCTTCTTTAGGGAAATTAAATGTTCTTTTCTAACAGGGTTATGCCATATTGTAACAACCTATATTGCACCTCAAAGCATTTTTCTATACACTAAATGTCTCTCCCACCCTCTAACAAGATTAAGTTTCCTTTATTAATTTTGTTGATGCACATTTCTCAATCTTTTAAACATATATTTTAAACATTTTATGGTCTGTAATTTTTGCAAGTTTTGTCTGTTGGACACTTTACGCTGAATTTTACTTGCCTCTGTAATCTGAGATGGATTCTACAGCGTTAAACTTGCTGTCTGTTAAAACTTGAGGCTTCTTTTCTGTGAGCAGAAGAGCTCATATAGCAGTGTAGTTATTTCAGTATTTATTTCTATTATTGAATCCATGAGGTTCAGAATGTAACTTTGTACATGAAATATATATAAATATGTATATGAAACATGTATTGGGTCAGTGTGTTCTTTGTAATCTCATGTTAATTTTGCAGAGTTTTGGTGCCATCAGAAGACACAATTTTGGGGATTTTACACTAACACCAAATATTGTGATTATCAATGAAGTGTTTGAGTCAGTCCAGGACTAGTGTTATCCTGATCTCTCTTAATGGGCCCAGACAGAAGCTGTGAAGAAAAGCTATGGTGTCTGTGCCTCTCTTGAGATCCAGATCTGGAGGAGATCTGCTTAATGCAGCTTGGATGAAATAGATGCTGACACTGAGATTTATTTTTGAAATTGTTTTAGCACAGATTTATCAGAGCTCAAATGCTCACTGGTTATTTCCTGCTCAGCAAAGGAAATGATGTGTTTTTAAGGCAGAAGAATGAGGACATGGTGACTGCAGAACCAGAACACTTGGCCAGAGCCAGGGTTTCATGTTTTCCCAGCTCACCTGCCCCTTTCTAAGCATGTTTGTCCAAAGTGTGTGCCCTGATCAGTGTGCCAGGAGTGTCCCTAAGAACCCCTGGCTATTCCCAGGGGCTGGGGGAGCCCCTCTGGGTGCAGAAAGCTGTGCTGGGGACACAAAGCCCCCCTGCCCTCCCTGTGAGTGTCCCTGCAGGTGTTACTGCTGCCCTTGGCACTTGGTGAGGGGCCCACATGAAGTTGTTTAAAACTTCCAGAACAAAAATGCTTCAGATTTGTTTGCACAAATGCATGTGCAAACACTGGAATCATCCTTGGATGAGAACCACCAAATGCCCTGTTACCACTGTTGGACCACCTTGAAGCTTTACAAAGCTGGTCCTTAACAAACCCACCATAATTTTTGCTTAGTGAAGTTTTCCTGCAAGATTTTTGCCTCTCCAGAACAGATGTCCTGATGCATTTCCCTCTGCTCACAGTGATGGTTCTGGGTCCATGTCCATTCCCAGGCAGGTCACACACTGCACTGTGCTAAAGCAGAATGTGTCTCTATTAAAAGGGAAGAAACATCATAAATCTTCACTCTGGAAATGTTTCAGCTCTTCCAGCAGCCCTGGAGCCCCTCAGGTCTGTAAGTAATTGAATTTTTCAGATCTGGTGTTGAGAGATGTGAGAATAGAGTTGTGAACTGAGCTAAGGTGTTACAAATGGTGTTTGGAGACTGAAGTTTGAAGCCATTGGAAATAACAAACCTGTCTGCACTGGGCATGGGATCATGGGAAAAGCACTCACTGTTTCTGAGGCAGATTTCTAAAAAGTTCTCTCAGTTGTATCAGTCTCCTATACAATGAGGTGTTCAGGGCAAAATATACACCCTGTTAAACTTTTTCAATGGAAATGCTTTTATTGAAAAATACTTTTTTTGCTGGAAATTAAACCTCAAACTTACTGAGGGACACTATTTCCCTTTTTCTACAATAGAATAAATAGTAAACCAAAAATCTGGGATTCTTTTTGCCTTCACCTCCTATTTTCAGCATCCTGTCTGAGCAATACAGTCTGGTACTGAACATCCTGGTGATCTCTGATGCACAAGTGCCCCTTAATTCTAATGTAGAACAAGCTGTGAGGAGCCTCTGGCCAGGGACCACAGCAGCTCCTGGCAGGGCCTGCAGTTTTTTTTTTTTAAAGAAGTGTAACCTCACAGAACCACAGTGAGTCCTGCAGGACTCACTGTGGTTCTGTGAGGTTACACTTCTTTAAAAAAAAAACTATTTTGAGTGCTTTTTAAAACACTTTAGGATGATGATGGGAAGGGAGCTGATGGGAAGAGTTGTGGATTGGTGCTTATTACACTCTGCTTGAGCTTCTGGCCAGGAGCAGGAGCAGTCTGAGTTGTGACACAAGGTGGTGCTCTTACAATTCAAACACAGCGTGGAGCCCGACAGAAAACTCATTCTGCTGGAGAAAACTCACTCCCTTCTCCAGGCCTTCTGCAGCAGCCAAGCCCCAGGTTCCCTGAAACAGCTCTCCCAGGTGAAGCTGTTGTGTCTGAGGAAGGAGAGAGGAACCCCAGCCCTTGGTCACTCTGGGGTTCAGGAGATGCTCCCCTGCCCTCTGCTAGGCCCTCTGTGGTAGCAACAGCAGGGATTCCTCCCAGGGTCATCCTTAGACTTTCCCAAATCCTGATCTGCAGACACAGATCTCGGGGTCTCCCTGTAAAATTAAATTTGGCTGACATTTGCTTTGAGTTCAAGGAAAAAGGAGAGCTGATGGTGCTGCCCTGGCTCAGAGCACAGGTCCTGCTGTCCTGGCTGGTGGTGGCTGAAAGCAACAGCTGGAGGAGGGAGCAGGAGCATGGGGAGGTGTCCCTGGTCACCCTGGGTCCTGCTGTGTCTCCAGGCTGGATGAATCAGCTTCTGCCTTGTGGAAACAGCTGGACTGATGGAAAATGGTGCAGCTGTCTGTATCCCAGCAGGACTAAACATCAGGAAATCAGCTCACTGGTTTGCAAAGGCAGCTGGAATACCTCTGGAATACCCTGGACACTCTGGATGAGAATGAGAAAATTTTACACTTGTTCTGCCAGTGCACAGGCGCTCCTGGCAGATGCTTTTGCAGGGATGCAGGTGCCATACATGGCTCTGTCCCTGCTTGGGGCATTTGGATTCTGCTCCTAGGATGGCACAGAGATATCTGTAGGATGAGCAGCACATGGATCAGGTGTGAAGTGTTTCAGTCTTTTCAGGCCAGACATGGTTTGGGATGGGTAACTGCACAAGGAAATGTGGTTAAAGACTGATGGGGGGGAAGCTGAATCCAGGGGAGAAAAGGGGCTGAGGACTTTTTTGGCTGCTAATTGATGTGTTCAATGAGAGAACAGCAGGATGTGTGTGTGGGTGGGGAAAATTGAATCCTTGTCAAAATTGCCCAAAAGGTAATGAAAATCCTGAGATAAGAGAGGTGAATTGTGCAGCATCCACAAACCCATTAGAGTCCGGTTGACTCACTTGCAAATAAACATTGTGTGGGTGCTAGGGAGCTAAAAAAGCTCTTCTGCCCTTTGCAGATGTGCTTGTGTCTCATTTCCCCTGAGAAGGAAGGAAGGGAGGGAGGAAGGATGGATGCTCAGCCAGACCCGAGCTCAGAGGTTCGGGGGGTGCAGGACCAGCCCCCACCTTGGCATTGCAAACTCAGCCCCAGACACAAGGTACCCACCCTTGCCTTGCTCAGGGCTGTGCAGATTTCCACGTGTGGGATGAGAAAATGAGGAAGGACATTTCCAGAGGGAAGGAAGGCACCAGGAACATCCCAGCACCATCTGACTGGCAGTACCAGTGCTAGAGAACACCAGCACAGAATAAAGGCTTCATGCAAAGGGGGTGAGGAAACAGCTTTACTGCTTTTTGGGTGATGACCTGCCATCAGCTGGGCACAGCAAGCCAAGGACTGGCTGTTGCAAGCATTTTTAATGGTTCTGTGAACTTTCCAGGGTGCTCAGAAGATTATTTCACCATAGCAACCTGCTTCTGCAATAAAGCCCCAAATGTCACCTCTGGGCCAAAGCTGTAGCTGAAGTGCAGCTCTGGCACAGGGTGAGGTGGAGTTTACACCATGATCCCTGTGGGGCTGCTCAGCCTGGGGAGGGACAGCTCTTCACACCCTTCCAGTCCAGGTTCTGCTGCCATCCTGGCTTGCAGAAGCTTAGGGCTCTGCTGGTCAGAATCTCTTGAAATGCCTGCAAAATTGCCTGAAATGGCCTGTTCTCAAAATTACCTGGTTCATCAGAAGGGCTAGAGGCACAGGAGCCCCTCTCAGCTGATAAAGGGGCAGGAGAGAGGGCTCATCACTTCCCTCAGCCTGGAAATCACACAAATGGGTCAGAAACCTTCAAAAGGAAGAATGGAGGAGATTTTTTGGAGGGTTAAGAGACATTAACAAAGCTTTGCTGAGCCACCAGCAATGTTCTGGACTGATAGCAGCACTTGGGTGTTGAACTGTTCTTCTTTTGTGAGCTGGGCTTTGCAAGCAGTGTGAGGTGTGATCTGAAATCAGACGTAAGAAGGTGAAGGAAATGAGAATAGGTCCCAAGGAGAGTTTTCAGGAGGCAGCACTGGCAGGGCTTTATCTGCTGATGAAGTGGCAGTTTCCATGTTCCTCTCATGGTTCAAGGAGACTTTGCTGGGCTCTCTGTGCCTTGAGCAGCTGAGTTACATGATACCAAGCTAGATTGTATTTCTTCCTGCTCAGTGTTGCTGAGAAAGTCATGGCTCAGGAGAGCT
>VZTT01069285.1:0-14037 GCA_013400855.1 Buphagus erythrorhynchus
AGTCCCTTGGGCAGGTGCCAAAGCCAGCAGAACGTGCTTGGAGAGGGAACGGGTGCTGCAAAGTTAATCCACCCCTTCAAACCCTTGGGCATTCTCCACGGCCATGAGGAGCTTCTCCCGTAGGTCCTCAAAAGATTCATACAGAGGTAAGTCTAGGCGGTTAAAGCTGGAAGGGACAAGGAAAGAGTCACTGAATAATCCATGGAAAAATAGTTTTAAAGAACTAGAAAAGATGAAATAATTTGGGGTCTTGATTAAAAATGCAGCTTGTGGTCCACACTGTTCCCTGTACACCTCACACCTGCCCAAGGTGAGCTCTCCAGTAACTGTGCTGCCTTCCTTTGCAAAGCTGGGAGCAGGAAATTGTTAAGAATCACTTAGAAGAGGAAAAAAGCCAACAGAAAGCCCCTCACTGTACTTAGATGATGGAAAACAATCTTTGTCAAAAGACAAAAAGATTTCTTGAGGTTCAGCAAAGATATTCTGGATTAAGAGGACAGATCCTTTGCTCTCTGGGGAGGGGAGGGGGGGTAGAAATTAAACATCCAAGAGAAAAATCTTAAAAAGGTAAAAGCTAGCAGAGAATTGGAACCTGAAGAGGATGGGTTGATTTTGGAATGCGTTTTTGTTGTGTTTGTGTTTGGTGGGTTTTGTGCTTTTGTTTTCAGGTTTGTTTTTTTTTTATTAAAGCTCACTATTCTATAGAATTAGTTTCACTGGAAAGATCCCAGTCTGCACTGATAATCTATAAAATAGTTTTCCAATTCAGCACTATTTTCCTTAAAAAGCCACATTCCTGAAATATAACAGAGCAAGACAAATGAGTACTGAATGCTTTCAATGTTTGCAAAATCCGTGAACCAGGGTTAAATTATCTTATAACCTTACATTTGTTTTGAATTCTCCCATGGTTTATGGGCTTTCTATGGCTGTGCAGTGATGTCTGGCTTGCTGTAGTTCATTACATCCACTTACTAGGACGTGGGAAATAAAATAATATCCTTCAGTTTCTCAGTCTGTGAAGGCACTGGGGACCCACAGGATCAAATGCTGTTTGATGCAGAGCTGAGCATGCTCAGCAGTGTGGCCCTTCTGGCAGGAGCAGCTCTGGAATTGATGCTTTGGTGACTTACCAGGTGTGAGCTCGGGGCAGCTTATCAGGACTTCCCCACTGCTCTATTGTAAACAGCTGAGGACCATTTGAACCTGGGTGAAAATGAAAACCATATGAAACAGAAATTGCTGGACACTACAGAGACTGCCTAAACATTATTTTTAACATGAAATGTTGGCATCAGTTGTGGGCTGGATTTTTCACCTGTTACTGGTACATTAAAGCAACACTAACGTGGTTCTTTCTTTCCAAGCCCAGTGAGTTGGATTCAGAACCTGTGTAATGCCAAGGAAGCGAGCTCAGACATCAGCATTTAAAACTCAGTGCTACGTGGGGGTCAGAGCTTGGCTGGGTTCCCATGGTACCACAGGCAGCTCACCATAAAGTTCAGCAAATCCGTTCATAGGCACACGTGACGTCCCGGTCACAAACTGCAGGAGCCGGATCCGTTTCTCAGCATCCATCAGCAGAACAGCCTGTGGGCAAACGGACACCATCAGCCTCCTGCCCTGGCCTGCACAGGCAAGGCTTAAGAGCGGCCCAAAGCCAGCATCAATCACCATTTGTACAAGCCAACCCTCAGGACACAATGGATTGTCTCTGCTCCAGGTCCCATCTGTGGGCTGCTCTGGCAGGAGCCACACCTGCCCTCACCTGAGTGAGGTGGTAGCAGGTCCTGCCCCCAGCACAACACGCCCCCACTCTTATAGCAGTTTTCATAAAGAAAAATGATTGCAAAAAATCATTCGCTTACAGGACCAGTTAGAGGTGGTGCCCAGTCTTACCTTCCAGAACCACTGGATAACGGGATGATTTGGGCAGTAACCATTTTTGTAGATAGTGTGCTGTCTCCAGTCATTGACATCGACGTCACCAAGGCCACACATCAGTAACTGCAGGGAAGCAGAAGGGTGGGATGTTTCCCTGAACTCACAGGGTAACAAGGTGTCACTGCCCCTCAGGGCTCTGACCTTCAGTCATTCATGCACACACAGGGGAGAGTCAGAATATTCCCAGAGTATTCCAGTTACTGGAGAATGGCTGCACACTGCCATAATGTGACAGCAACTTCCACGTGTTTGGCTCAAACGTGACTGGCAGCAGCATGATGGCACTGATCCACTAACCTACTTCCAGGCTTTCAGAGGCACAGCCCCAGCCACCTTCCTGAGTAAGTGCAGTTCTTTGCATGTCATTAACAGATTTATTAATTAGGAAGAAACATCTAATTTCCAACTCTGAGCAAGGCAGCTGTGTCTGCACATTCCCTTAGGGAGAGAGACAGATGATTCAAGAGCCCAGAACATGGCACATCTGTCAGAGAACTGTCAGCTTGGGGCAGCAAATTGACTCACCTCCAGTTCATTTTCATCAAAAATTTTAATCAGATCAATAGGAAGCAGTTCTGTGAATCCCTAAAAAGAAGAGAAAAGTTAAAATTCTCATCCCACATAAATCCTAATTAAAAAAATCAATGACCAAATTACTTCAAGCTCAAATAANTGCTGGACACTACAGAGACTGCCTAAACATTATTTTTAACATGAAATGTTGGCATCAGTTGTGGGCTGGATTTTTCACCTGTTACTGGTACATTAAAGCAACACTAACGTGGTTCTTTCTTTCCAAGCCCAGTGAGTTGGATTCAGAACCTGTGTAATGCCAAGGAAGCGAGCTCAGACATCAGCATTTAAAACTCAGTGCTACGTGGGGGTCAGAGCTTGGCTGGGTTCCCATGGTACCACAGGCAGCTCACCATAAAGTTCAGCAAATCCGTTCATAGGCACACGTGACGTCCCGGTCACAAACTGCAGGAGCCGGATCCGTTTCTCAGCATCCATCAGCAGAACAGCCTGTGGGCAAACGGACACCATCAGCCTCAGCCTCCTGCCCTGGCCTGCAGAGGCAAGGCTTAAGAGCGGCCCAAAGCCAGCATCAATCACCCTTTGTACAAGCCAATCCTCAGGACACAATGGATTGTCTCTGCTCCAGGTCCCATCTGTGGGCTGCTCTGGCAGGAGCCACACCTGCCCTCACCTGAGTGAGGTGGTAGCAGGTCCTGCCCCCAGCACAACACGCCCCCACTCTTATAGCAGTTTTCATAAAGAAAAATGATTGCAAAAAATCATTCGCTTACAGGACCAGTTAGAGGTGGTGCCCAGTCTTACCTTCCAGAACCACTGGATAACGGGATGATTTGGGCAGTAACCATTTTTGTAGATAGTGTGCTGTCTCCAGTCATTGACATCGACGTCACCAAGGCCACACATCAGTAACTGCAGGGAAGCAGAAGGGTGGGATGTTTCCCTGAACTCACAGGGTAACAAGGTGTCACTGCCCCTCAGGGCTCTGACCTTCAGTCATTCATGCACACACAGGGGAGAGTCAGAATATTCCCAGAGTATTCCAGTTACTGGAGAATGGCTGCACACTGCCATAATGTGACAGCAACTTCCACGTGTTTGGCTCAAACGTGACTGGCAGCAGCATGATGGCACTGATCCACTAACCTACTTCCAGGCTTTCAGAGGCACAGCCCCAGCCACCTTCCTGAGTAAGTGCAGTTCTTTGCATGTCATTAACAGATTTATTAATTAGGAAGAAACATCTAATTTCCAACTCTGAGCAAGGCAGCTGTGTCTGCACATTCCCTTAGGGAGAGAGACAGATGATTCAAGAGCCCAGAACATGGCACATCTGTCAGAGAACTGTCAGCTTGGGGCAGCAAATTGACTCACCTCCAGTTCATTTTCATCAAAAATTTTAATCAGATCAATAGGAAGCAGTTCTGTGAATCCCTAAAAAGAAGAGAAAAGTTAAAATTCTCATCCCACATAAATCCTAATTAAAAAAATCAATGACCAAATTACTTCAAGCTCAAATAATTAAACTTGAAAGAGAATGACCTTATTCTCATAAGAGAAAAATGATATATTCTTACACAAGATAAAACTGTAAAATCATAAAACATTAATTATTCTATTTGCATTCCCTGCCAAGCTCCCCACTCCCTTTACACAGACACCAGTGGGTAAGAAATCTGTGTTAAAAAAACCCCTATTTTTGTGAAAGGAAGGAGCTAAAGAGCCTCACCTCCAGAAAGGCATTCATTTGCTTCTGCACTCTGTTGACAAACCGCCACTGGATGACCAGGCTGCAGAAAGAAACAAAACCCCATCAGAAAAACAAACTCATTAGCAGGTCTCAGCCAAGTGTTCAGAGGTTTCAGCAACCCCAAATGCTTTCAGTTTGTCATTTACAACTTCAGCAAGTTCAGGTAACTAAACAGCTTTCACCAGTTGTTCCAATTTATTGGCTGGTGACTGATGGAATTTTGAAGAAACAAACCAAAAACCCCAGTGACTATGACCAAATCACAGTGGGAATATTTTCACTCCTGTAGGTACCTACGTGAGCAGACATTTTATTCTTCCAGAGCACTGAGTAATTAAAAATTCCCAGCAAAGTCTGCAAGCTCTGAGGAGAGCTGTCAGGACACAGCACCTCGCCTATAAATAAAGAAATAAACTTGCAGCATCAAAGGGACACCTTGCTTTCAGTACCAGCCACCCACAGCACAAACACCTCACAGGTGCAGGCATAAAAAATCAATTCCAGGCATGGAATTGGTCCAGGTCCAGGCACTGGAAATGAATTCCCAATTTGCATGAATGTAGCAATTGTAATGTCTTTCACTTTGGAAAAGGCCCTGATTTAAAATGCCAGCAGGTATAAGTGAATTTAGCATTTTATATCCTGGTAGGCAGAACTGAGAAATCTGAAAATTAAACCTAATTTCAGATTTGGCCAGTTTTGGTAGAAACACTGGCACTGGAATCCTGGCTCTGGTCTGTGACTGGCAGAGGAGGACAGTGGGATGAGGGCCAGGCTGGAGAGCACCACCTGGCTCATCTGAACTTGAGCCAGATGTTGGAGAAGCATGTTTCCATGGGGGGGAATTTCAGGAGAACAAAGCACATACTTTAATTTACTCTTTGTTCTTATATCTGACTGGATATAACCAATGTTAACAGTAAGTTTGTTTTTTTTTTTCCCAACGATCCCTGATGCTCTTGTGCAGTACAAACTACAGGAATTGCAGCAGAGTCAATTCTAAGTACAACTGCTCTTTCTTACCCCCAGGCATATTCCCTAATGGTACTTACTCTATGTATTCCCGCTTGTTTTCATTTGTTACCATGATTTCGGACCCATTGGGCTTCAGGTCCACTTGATATGTCTGTATTTCAAAAGACCAAAAACCTGTTATTTGAGGACATCTTTCTCCCAGAACCCATTCTCCATGAGCAGCGTTTTACAAGCAGTATCAGGAAATCATTAGTAAATTGATTTACCCTTTTGAATAAACTTGTGCTGATAGAAGGGAAAACTGGCAGAGAGAGGCTGACTATTTACTAATAATTTTACTATAATTACAATTTCTAATAATAAAATTATATATTTATATAAAATATAACCACAAAATACATACTTTATAAACACAAAATTATAATACTTATTATTTATAATAAAAGAAGTTAAATCACATATTGAAACTGCTCAAAGCCAACCAGTGTATTACAAAACCTCTCTATTCTGTGGCTTCAATACTCTCCCTAGTTCTCCACGTAATCCATAACTTTATGTTGCTTCAGGAAAAAGGCAGTATGCACTGGAAAGTGGATCAGAATATTTTTGACAGGACACTGAATGCAGGGTTTGAAATGCTGAAGTCAGTTTTTATAAAAGGACCTACATCCCCAGGTCC
The DNA here is from genome assembly GCA_013400855.1 of Buphagus erythrorhynchus. NCBI lineage: Eukaryota > Metazoa > Chordata > Aves > Passeriformes > Sturnidae > Buphagus > Buphagus erythrorhynchus. The sequence continues at coordinate 5,883 of VZTT01069285.1, forward strand.
AGTTGTACCTGAGCCAGGATCTAGGTCTCAGAAGTAAACAAAGGGAAGAGGCAAAATAAGGTAATAAAAACCTCTAAGCAAATTAATTTAATTTAATGTCTACAACATTTTCATTTGTAATGGAGAAAGATACCCATAGACGGTGACCCTTTTAAACCTGGCAGCTTCTCCCTGTTGTACCAGCTGCCTCTGTGACAGGCGCTGCAGAGAGGACCTCCCTAGTGTCATTCTGCCACTCTCCTCTGAGAACACCTTCAGCCTCAGAAACCAAACAGACCCTGGGCTTGGAGCATGTCCCAGCTGGACTGTGGGACACCTTCATTCCTCCTCATTGCAAGTATTTTACTCAGCTGCATATCCGGCTTGTCCCAGAGATGTCACAGCTCCCTGACAGGAACATGGCACCCCCAGTCCCAGCTGGGAACACAGCGAGGTGAAGGCTCATTGGTGCATTCACCACCACGAGACTCTGCTCAGTACTGAGGTACTTGTAGGCAATAACCAGTCCTAAGATGTAAATAACCTTTACATACCTGTCCAAAGTTTTCCTCATCTATGCAAAACATGAGATCCAGCTCCGTGGGGTCATTTTCCAGGATCCACTTCAGAGAGTTGTAGTATTCGCTATCCTAGGGCAGATCACAATTAGGCAGTTTGAAAATGGGCAATTAGTGCAGAGCTGCAGAAACCCAGGGGCCTGTGAGCACTGGCTCACATTGTCATTAGAAATTGTGTTCAACTGGTGAAATGGGCTCTTACCACTGACTCCATGTCCTTCAGAGTTATGGGCTTCCCCAGCATCATCTTGTAGAAAGGTCTGATGAAGAAGCCTGTGAGAGAGGACAGCATTACCTGCCCTGCTCTGCACCTGCGCACCATAAAGGTGGAATGCTTGAGGGCACACCCCTGGCATTTCCTGTTACCTCCTGACTGTAACAGTCCTCCAACTGCAACAGCATTGTAGCAGCTCAGGTTTATTTAAGCACAGAAAGTCCAATTTTTCAGTTTCAACAATTATCCACTAACTGCCATACTCCACTGACCACCCTAACATTAACTGCAGAGAGAGCCAAAGCTGGGGAATTGAGCTCAGGGCACTCTATCCCATTTAAAATCACTCCTCCTCTCTCCAAGGAGTTGCCTGAAAATCAGGCTGGTGAGCTTCCTCTGCTCAGGACTCCTTTGCTTCCTCTGCTGCACCAAGGCTCAGGAAAATCTGCTCAGTAATGTCTGCCTGGTGTGAGATTTCAAAATGCAGCAGAATTTGTAATTGAATAATTCAGCAATAATTTTACATATGAAAATATGCTGCAGTTGACCCCCCTAGTTTGGCTGCAGGTTTGTATGGAAATGACTGATAAAATTCCATGCTTTTCCTCTAGGGACAGTGCTTATGCTGGTTCTGGAGTTTTAACTTGAGCAGAGAAAGGAGCAAAACTTTGTATTAAACTCACTTGTTGAGTAAGACACTGTAATTTAACAAATCACCATTCAAATCTCAACGGTGCCAGTCCCAGACTGTCCCCAGAGCCTGGGGCTCTCAGGCAGGTGCGTTTCCTTCCCCAAAGCCCAGTGGCAGAGGCAGAGCAGGAGCAGGACTCACCGTCCAGCAGCTTCCCGTGGTACACGGCCAGGCCGGCCACCCGGCCAATGAACGTGAAGTACGACAGATGGTCTTCGTTACAGAGACCTGAATTAGGATTAATCTGAAGTGTATAGTTGTCCCTTTTTTGGGGAAAGAAAAAAAATAGCTGAAGAACCAAGTCTTTAAATAAGCAGACACTCAGATATGTTAATAAATAGCTTGTGCCTAGGGGCATCTCCCTTCAACAGCATTGTGGGGCTGTGCCCAAGTCCTTTCCAGTCTGTCCCACCACGGAGCCACTGAGGGCTGAAGGGCTGACACGGCAGCAAACCAAACCTACTGTGAGTAAGAACGCCCTCTCTCCCTTGCACTTATGGATTGCTCCAAGATTTTAAAGCTGGGCAGCCCCCAGTTTAAAGTTCTGGGAGGCCACTGCTGGGGAACTCCTGCAGTGTGAACGAGCAGCTGCGATCTGAGCTCACTCTACAGCAGCGCTGCAGCTCTGGGCAGCAGAGGAAAGCAGCTTTTCTGTGACACTGGTCCCTTCACCATTACTGGCCTCAAAAACTGCAGGTTTGCTGCCCTGGATATTGTCTGAGCAATGGAAATGTTTTCCGGGTTCTCAAGGACAATTCCAGAGGCTCTCTGAAGGGCAGCAGGAACAGGGCAGGCTCCCCAGGGTACCCTGGTAAGGAGGAGCTACTTCTGCCCAAAACAACTTTGCCTCTTATGCAAAATGTAATGTATATCCCTTGAGAATACAAATATTTAATGGACACTTACGTTGCTGAGTATTCAAAGAGACCATAGTAAGGGTTAAACATCTCCTTGGACAAGAGAAAAAACCATTCTCTGGCCACACCTCCATAGTCAAGTCCTTTTTCTGACTCAAATTCAATCCAGAGCCTGGCTTTTAGTACATCAGGTCTCTTCACAGACATGATTCTTCTGTAGGACTCCTCAAAAATGTTATTTCTGTGTAATTTCATCTCAAATCTGTTGGGTATGTCAGCCTGTGTCAAAGAAGATTAGATTATCCTTGTTAGTCTCAGGAAATAAGCCTTTGGGCAAATTACTGACTGGTAACAGCTCAGTGACAGATCAGACACCTTGTGTTCCAGTTCCCCATGTTTTTATTTCCCACTGCTCTCTCAGTGCACATGTTGAGAGCATGGGGGGAACTGGGCCAGTTCCAAAACAGTGCTGCAGACTTCTATGGTAAATATTTGATGAAAATGACAGGAAAAGTATCAAACAAACAAAACGAAAAAAAAAAAAAAAAAAGGAGGAAGATGGACTGTGCTCTATTTTAAGGGCATTTGCATTTATCTAAAAAAAATGTGAGTCTTAAAGACTTAGAAAAGTGTTTTGCTGAGAAACCCATCAAATTGAAACTTGGCTTCCTCCTTGAGCCCCTGAGGAGCAGCACAATGGAGTAAGGTGGCAGGTGATCCTGCAGCCCCCGTGCTGGTTCTACTCACAGGTTTCTTTAACTTCTTGCGGAAGTAATCGTACTTCTGCTTGAACTCCCTGGAGTACGGCACGGCCTGTGGGGAGCAGGGGGAGGAGATGTCATTCCAGCCACTCAGCACTCTGATACCCCCCAGTACTTACAAGGACTGCACAGCCCTGCTACCCACACACATTGTGCTACCAGCCCCCCTAAACCCACCCATGAGGGGCAGCAGCCAGGAGAGATTTAAAAATCCCACAAAATGATATCATTTTACTCTGATGATAACATGACTCTACTACAGCTATTAAATAATCTTTCTACATGTTTCCTTCATTTAAACACAATGTGAAATGCAATTTAAATAATTCTGTTTATCATGGCACCAGAAGTATTATTATTGAAAGCATTCAGATGCTTGCAGAATTTCAGGATTAAGATGATTCCTTAGTGCTTCTGTGAAATGGATTAGCTCCTGCTTTCCCTTAAAAACCAACAAACAAACCACTGTCAGTCATTCAAGGGACCACGATCATTTCATTTCCTTCAAACAAACTTTCTCAAATAGTCTCATTTATGATCAGCACTTCTGGGGAGAGGCCTATTAGGAATTTGCACGGTGCTGTGTGTGAGGATCTCCAGTTCTGAATGCCTGATAAATGGGTAAATCCCTCCAAAAGCAACTGTGGTCAAACAAGTGACTATTATTGATATTACTACTAAGCAATTGGAATTACACCATGCAGCAGGCTCATCTGCTGTGTCCTGAAACTCTTAAAGGTCCCAAGGATTTATCCAGAATAAAAAGGTACTCTTGGCACCAGGAAACATCTTGGGATTGGAAGTCTGATCACTCAGAATATCATAAAATGGCATAAACTGGCGTAACTCAGCATAAAACCAGCATAAAAAGTCAGAGAATCACTCTCTGATATTTTAAAAATTTGATACTGAAGTAAAATGCTGTGTTTATTTTTTTCTAAGGCTGATATTCTGAAAGTTCTGTTTACTTGCAGGAAGTTTTATGTCTCTCAAAGTGACAGACCCATTTTTTGTCTTTTTTTCCCCCACTTTGAATCCACATAGGCCCACTTCTCTCCTCCCAAGTGCAAACAGCTTTTTACTGTCCAGAGATCCCCAAATAAATAGAACAATGTGCCAGCTCAGTGAAATCCTACTGTCAGTAATGACCCAAGTAATGGTAAATAGGAGCACTTCTCCATAGGCATCCCCAAACCCTGAACAACCAGGGTGGCTGCCCAGAACTTGGTGTGACATTCCCAGCTTCTTCTGCCTTAGGATATGGACCAGCAGAGCTCCTGCTTCCCAGGCTGCCCATCCCTGATCTGGGGAGCAGGCAGGGCCTGCTGCTGTTCCAGCTGTGCCCAAGTTAGGGCATTTCATGGAAGATCCCACAGCAGTACTTACTGGGCCCGTGATGGCTGGGTTCTGCAGCCTGGGGTCTTCCCACTGGGTAATTTTATTATCTGCAAATAACAAAAGAAATGATCCCATGGCTCCTCTGGTACCACACTGAATTTCCGTTGGTTTTTTCTCCCTAGCACTGCTCAGCTCTGTCAGGGTTAGCAAAGGCTTGTGTCTCCCCACCCTCCCCAGCCCCAACACACTGTTTAGTTGAAAACATTCACTCAAAAACACAGAACTACCCCAGAACCCAGGGAATTTGCACTGCTTTGATGGCAACGTCTGCAGGAGTGAATGAACATGTTCATTTGAACATGGGCTGGGATTGGAGATACACAGCCTGACAGGTAAAGGAACCCAAAATCTTTTGGCAATGACACCCTAGGTTACTGTTTGGAAATTCTGCATAGACAGCTGAAGTATCCTACTTCTAAATTTGGAGGGAATAACATTTTTCCTAGACTCTGATTTAATGAGAAGGTAAAGGAGGCAGAACTGTCCTGTTTTGGTGTGAGAGAATCACCCAGTTATGACCAATGGAGATGCTGGCAGTGGCACAACACAGCCCAGTTCTTTCCCATTTACAGCTTTGAAGAGCACCAGGATGACAGGAAAGGTTCTACAGGACCATGGTGGGACTCCCCTTCCCTGCCTCCAGACAGCTGCTCCTCCCAAGATTCTGAACACGACGGAATCACAACAAAACAATGGTGTTGCAACAGTAAGACAAGGCTCCAAACCCCATCCCAGGTGCCACCTGCAATGGCAAGGTGCTGGTCACCCATGGCCAGACACTCCTCTGGGTTAGGAACTGGCTATCAGGAATCAAGATTGCATTTTCCATGTTTCTAGAACTGGAAAAACCCTCTAAGTTTTGAGCATCCCAAGCTGGTTTAAGAGGGATTGGAATGTGAAAGGTGTCATTCAGCAAATGTTAACTGGAGAAAATTCTAAAGGATTGCAAGCACATTTCAAGATACTTAATTTAACAGTAAAATACTACTTTATTTCCCTTCACACATTAAAGTTATTGATCACTTATGGAAATGCTGAGGAGGGCTGCCAGCCTGAGACCCCAGAGATGCATGGAGCAGAGCTGCTGCCAAGGCAGGACCCCCAGCCCAGCCCTTTCCATTTTCAACCCCTACACTGGAATCACCTTCTACGAAGTTCTCTGGTCACCTTCTTGACACCAGCAGCCACAAATCACAGTGCTAGCTTTCTGTGAAATCAGAGGTAACACAGCTGGAAATGACTGACAGTGTGTCAGCTCTTTGCTCTCTGTACTTCAGAGTGTGCAATGACACCAACGAATCTCAGTGTAAGTTTCTTTTCAGAGTCTTACGGGGACTTCATATTAAAAATGCTGTTCCAGGGCTACAAGGGTGTGGCATGAACCACTCCACCTGGAACTGTAGCTCAGGATTCTCTGTCTCATCCCAAGTGGACATGGATAACAAACTCATTCTTTTTGAAGAACGTTTTCAAAAGTCTCAACATTTTCAAAAATTTCAGAAATCTGAGTCTTCCCACCAATACAATTCTCTGTCACAAACCAGGCCTTTGAGGATTCCCTCTTCTCCCTGCCTTTCCAAAGGGCCCACTATTTCCCTGAAGTTTGGGACCCCCTGTCAGATACAGAACTCTCACAGCCAGACATTCCCAATGCTGATGGCATCAGAAGGGTTACTCCAGCTTGGATTTAGGCACTCCTGTCAATACATCACAGGGTGAGATAACTCATGACCAAGTGATGGTATTTTCATTGCCCTTTTCAACCAAAATTCTACTAATTATTCCCATTCTGAGTAACACTTTGCAATTCTCCTTACACAGCCACTTCCTGCACACTGCAATGGCCATGTGCCAGACTCACTGTGACTTCCCATCCCACTCCAGTGAGCCCCTCTCCCCCCTCCTGCCTTGCTGCTTCCTGCTGAACTAAGGAGTGCTTCTCCCTAATTCCTTGTGTCTATCACTGATGCAGACTGTGAATATCACCATGTGCTGGTGGATGTGGACAGACTTTGAGGGGAACCCATTCAAGGTATCCATCCCCCTTGTCCATGAATCACTGGTAACTGTTCAGAAAATGGTTGCAGAATGGTTGTTTTCCCTTCTGATCCCTTCCAACATGTAGCTAGTACGTGCCTGGGAGGCTCCCAGGAATGGCAGCAGCGTGTGTGTGCTGCAGAGAACACCAGTGTGTCCATGGAGGTAAGGTGACTGGGGCAGCTGAGGGCCCAGAGAGCCAGGGAAGGGGTCCCTGTCACACACAGCCTCTGGTACCAACAACACCTGTGTGCTGCACCAGTACTCAGTCGTTCTGGTCCCTGTGTAACAGCACAGGGGCTGTGCTGGCTGCATGAGACTTCTGCACTTTCTCCCAAGGATAAGAAAAACATTTCAAAAATAGGACAAACAGCACTGGAGTTACAAATGCTGCAGAGTTACAAAACATAGCAGGGAAGCAGGACAAGACCAGCAGCTGACTCTGCCAGACTTGTCTGCTGGTTTTGTGTCCTGGCAGTGGCACAGGCCCTGGCCCTCCAGGCCCCCCAGCCCAGCCACCACAGCAGTGCTCGGGCACCAGGCAGGGACCAAAGGGACATTTGCTGCAAACAGGCAGCATTATCTAAAGCTTCCCTAAACTTTTGTGCAAAATGCTATATAAGAAGGTAAATCTACTCAGATCAAAAGAGGTAGAGGGAGAATTCAGATGCACATAAATTTTGTTTCCTAACCGTTACAAATTATTTCAGGAATTCTAATTAATGTATGACTTTAACATTCCATTTTAGGGACTAACAGATGCTCAAATAGCTTTAGGAGTCTGAAAAATTAAAGAGTTTCAAGAGAGATTGGGAGGCTCAGCAGTTACACAGGTGTTTTAAATGGGACAGTTTTATCCTGTGACTCCTTAGTGGCAGCAGTTTAGAATCATTTACCATAGTTACATTTCCAGATCTCTGTTGGGAAAAACAATTACAGAAGGGATAAAGGATAGCTCTGTACTGAAGTTTGGAAGAGGTTTAATGGGTGCTTGACAAGTGTATTATAGTTAAAAGTATTTATACCATTTCAAAATTGGTATTACTTTAAAGGTAGTCTTTTAATAATGACAATACTCTCATTTCTATGGATGAGTGTGGGTGTCAGTGATACCGAGGGACAAACCTAATTCTGTCAAACATGGCTAAGTTTAGGTTTTAACTCTCTGTGCACCCTCCTCTGATGGTTATGAGAGTTAGCTATGGATGTGAAGAAATGCCTAATTATAAGTCTTAAAATCTTGAAAAGAACAACCAAAAAAAAAAAATAAGAAGACCCAGCCCAGCCTTTGCGGGCTGCTTTGTTTTCAAACACCAACAAAACTCACACAGCAGTTCTGAGATGCTCTAGGAAGACAAATCTACAATGAAACATCACTTACACTAAAACTCCACTAACAGAACTGGAGAATATTAATGGGCTGGTGCAGTTTCACATGCTCTAAATAGGAAATAAGATCAGAATCAGCACTGCCACAGACCTGAAAGCAGAGGAAAGTACTTCTCAGTGCTAATTGCTCCACTGCCTATATGTGGAGCTGTGGCTACAGGATCTTTTCTCATCTTATTTTCTATTCCTAGTGTATATTTTAATTTATTAAGTGCAAATAAGCCATGGGATCATCAACAACAACAACAACA
>VZTT01069565.1:0-16593 GCA_013400855.1 Buphagus erythrorhynchus
TTTCCAACCTCAGTGATTCTATTTCATGATGTTTTGTGCTAAATTCCTCTTGATCCAGGCAGGTGAATTAGGCTGGAGCTGCCAAGCCCCAGGACATCCTGAATGAGTGGATTAGGCACAGCCTGTGAAAATTCCTGGGGCTGCTGAGCTTCAGGTGTTTGGGTGGATATGTTTAGAAAAAGGATATCAGATGGCTTTTGAGCTTCCTGGGATTCCCTGGTCTGGGAGTTGGGATGAGGATAAAACTGTGCCTGACTCCTGCTTCTACCCAGGCCAGGGCTGGGAAAGACTGGGGAGATGAAGGCAGATTGGGCAACCTTCAGCATTTGCTGTGCTGCTCTTGACAGGGCTCTCAGAAAGCCCTGCTCATCCTCTGGCATCCCACAAACATAGCGTGGAGAAGGCAAAGCTGTTAAATGTTGATTTTTTTTTTTTTTTTTTTGAGTCTTTATAACAGATTGTGACAAACTGGCTGCCTACTGCAGCTGAAGGTGCTGAACCCCCCCTTCATCTGGTGGAGGTAAATGTTTTGTGAGGGAAAGGCATACAACTGATAACACTACAAAGATAATATGTAAAAGCAATGATTTAGGAGCTGTGCTTGACTTGAATAGGAATGAAATCAGAACTTGTAGTGAGTAAAATGTTTTCTGGTCCATTTCAGTGTTACTGTAAGTGGAGGAACATTACAAGATGTTTGTTTCTGGAAGTATTTGGGGCCCAGCCCTAAGCTGTGCTCGTTAAAAATATTTTTAATAATTCACTAATATTTTAATAATGTGAAAACCAACAAAGCTGCTGGTGATGCCTGCAGCTGGTGGAGGAGCTGAAGAGGACAAAATGCTGCTGTTGGGTGTTTGAGAAGCTAGAGCACTCTGTTGCAGTAGTTGGGTGGAAAGCAGTGGCTGGAGAGGAGTAGGGGCTTTGGCAAATCCATCAAATCCTGGCTTAAAACCACCTGGATGAGCCCTGGGGCTGGGGAGGAGCTGCCAGCAGGTGCCAAGGGACATTTAAAAATACACACGTTTTAAAGCTACTGTTTTTTATTTATTCTCTTGGGATAACACCCTGTTCTGCTCTGCACTCAGGGGGATGCTGCAAAGTTTTCTTGGAGCAGATTCAAAAACCACGACTGAAGGTTTGTTGGGAAAAGTGCCACACAGCCAATGCACCTGGTGTATTTGGGCTGTCTCAGGAAGGGGGGGGACTTCATCTGTCTCTTGGATTGTCATTTTAGGGTGAGATCTGCCCATCCTGCTCCAGCATGAGGAGCTTTTTTTGAGGAGCTGGGAGGATGCTGTTGGGATGATGGAGCCGGAGGCAGCGCTGCTGTCTCAGGGACTCTGCCCCGCTGTGCCTCTCTCCAAACCCTGCAGATCAGCCGTGGATAAGGAGCAGGGTGGCCCTGGGGAGTGTGGGAGACCAGAACATTCCTCTGAATGATCTGGCTCGGATCCAGAGACCTAAAAGCACTTGGAGTTTTGACCTCAGCCCCTGGGAACGGCTGCCAACGCTGAGAGAAGAATTACAAGCCACAAAAGTTTAGATAGTGTAGAAATAAAGTAGTTGTAGGGTGAAATTTAAAAATGTACAGGGGGGTACAGGGGGGTTTGAGGGGACAAGATGGAGGAACCTGGGCGTGCCCTGTCCTTCTTCCTTCTTCTTCTTACCCTCCATCTTTCTCTGGGGTGGTGGCATGCTTTGATTGGGTTTTGCTGAGAGCACACTGTTCAATATTAATGATAGGTATTGGTATAGATTTGTAAACATAGTATACGTAAATTTCTGTATAAAAACCTGTGCCATCCCCCTGAGAGGAGAGAACCTCGTGTTCTGCGGTGCCAGAAGGACCTGCCGTGCTGCCAGACACGACCTTGTAAGATAAGAAAATAATAAACCAATTCCTAAGACCGAGAACCGACTCTTCTGCCTGCCTCATTTCAAGAAATCAGAGGATCCGAGAGCTGGGAAAAGAATTCCCTGGATCTTGGGGTCAAACTGACCTCGAGTTCCCACAGGGGAGGTGCCTCAGCTGGGGCAGGGGAGGAGGAAACTGGGCAGCACAGCAGGGGCAGCTTTGCCCTGGTCTGGTGATGACACCTGGGGCACTTGTTTGGGTTGGCTTTTCTGTGTGTGTGGACACCAAAGAGCTTTGCCAAGGAGGTTATTGCAGGGAGCTAATTGACTTTCCATCATCTCCTCGGGTCCTTTGGTGAGCAAAATGACTAAAACGCTGCTGCAGGCTTCCCAGTAAACAATGAGCAGTTGGTTTCACATGGCTCCCTGTCAAAAATCCCAAACTGGAAAGGCAGGAAAACAAACAATCAGATCAGAAAGAAATGGGTTTTTGGCACCGGTTTCCCTCTGTGTTGACTGGGCTGTGAGACAGACCCTGAGAAATGGCTCAGATTTGAGTCAAACAGCTCAGGCACGAATAGGGAGGGTGAGGAAGTGGATAAAAATGTCTCTGTGCTGAAATGCAGGCACCTGCAGTCTCAGAGGAACAGGAGAAGAGCACAGGTCCCTGTGTGCTTTCCACATGGCACAGACATTTTAAACACAGGAGGCTGGGTAGTGAAGCAGAACAAGTGCCAGGAAAATATGTTTAGCTCCAGCTAAAAGATGGGATTTGGGAAGTGGAGAACAGCACTTGTTACATAAATGGAATATAAACTAGGGGTCTGAGGTGGAGCAGCTGGCAGGGCAGAGGCATCTCCTTTGTGCTCAGGTTTTAGTGACAGGCTCAAACTGCTGCCTGTTTGGTCATAACCCAGCTGACAAAATTTGGCCAGAGCATTCAGAAGGAAATTTGCTGATATTTTTTCTTGCAGTCTGCAATCGCTGATGGGTAAATGAGATTTTTAGGAGTTTTTTTCAGACAAATTTACTACTTCTTGATCATCATTCAGGATGCAGCTTCCTTGTGATTCAGCTGGCCAAAGGTACGGTCCCAAAAGAGAAAGATTCGTGTTTTTGTCTGTCTCCTACAGCACTCTGGTATTCTTCTTTTGCAACCTCTCATCTCATAAATTTATTTCTGAAAATTTTTATTTATTTTTTTTTATTTTCCAGGGAGGATTGTCTGGTTTTGGAAAAGTTCCTACTTCAGGAAAGTTTAGTCTCACTTGACATAAACATCCTGAGACGTAGGACGATTTTTTTCTCTTCTGGCCTTGTTAGCATTCATATTATTGTGAGAGAGTAAATATTATTAAAGTTTCAAGTTCCATGGGCTCTCCTTTGCTAAACAGAAGTGTGTAGTTTGGCACAGGCAGGTCCTCAGGAACAAACTTTAGTGCAAGCACGTGGCATTTACTGGAAGGTGCTTTTTTCACCCCAAGGTAGAATTCTGAGTATTTATCAGCTGTGGAAAGCACACAGCACCCCTTGCCCAATTTCTCTTCCCTATGGCAATTGCAACTTCTTCTGTACAGGGCAGCAGGACTTGTTCCTGATGGAAATCTGAATATCTGGGTCTCTCCAGCTCTCACCATCTGATGGGACCTGCAGATAATTTGGCAGCTGGGTTGGAGGTTTTGCTGAATACACTGGGCTTTTTCATTTTTAGAGATGCTTTCAGCTGGCCCTGGGCTTCATCTCTTGTCTCTTTAGCTCTGTTTAAAATCCCCACAGGCTTCTTTGGTAGAAAAAATACACAGATCAGCTTGAAAGCTATGAGCATGGTACTCAAAAGAGGCACAAGGAGCTGAAGTTTCTGATCCAGACTGGCCAACTTTACAGGTACTGATGGCCACAAAGGGGGTGAGGAGCTGGACCCCAGCACTAATTCCTCCTGGGAAGTGGAGGGTGGGTGATGCCATCCTGCTGCAGTTTCCCTGGGAGGGAAGGTGGTCCCTGAGTGGTGTTCCCTGATGTGCTGTGGGTCCTAAGCACACGACAGAGAGCTCTGGGTGCTCTCCTCCCCTTGAGGCCAGGGTGAGATGCCTTCTGTACCTGCAACACCATGGGCACTGCAGAAGGTGGAGGCATCACCCCCAAAAAAGCTGTTGGTCTACTCATGCTTGGCAGAAAGCAGTGAAAAGTCAGCTTGAAGTAGGCACAAACTGCTAGAAGGCCTGGGGAGGAGCAGACCTTGCACAGGAGTCCCTTCCCAGTCTCAAGAAGGCAGCTGCTTCCTCCAGCCCACCTCACTGGTGTTTGTCTCGCCTGCTCTCAAATACCAGCAGCTTCCCTGTTGTCTATCCCACAGCTTAAATAATCCTTGCCACTGAGGTGTTTTTTTCCTAGTCTAATCTACAATTTACAGCCTCGTCCTGTTCCCTGTGGGGATGCAGAACAATTTATTCCCACACCCTTTTCAGCAACCCTCTACATAATTGAAGACTGCTACCAAATCTCTTCTGATTCCCAGACTAGACAAATCCAGATCTTCCAGGCAAATTTTTCCCCCAACAACTTGTGTTTTGCTGGCCCCCTGATTTTCCTCTAAACTGCCCCCTGTTAGTCTGCACCTGGAATGTTTGTGGCTGTATATGTGGGGAGGAGGAGAAGGAGGAAAACCAGTTAGGATTTTGTGCTGTGCTGTGGGTTAAAAACTTGGAGGTCCTCGAAGTTACTCTACACAGTGCTGCTATATGGGGATAAGGGGTCAGCAGGGACCACGGATCAGGTCCAAGTGGTTTGGACAACGAGCTCAGGCCTCTGCAGGTTCTTCCACAAACCTCAGGCTTCTGCAAAGTCAGGTGCCCCTGGATGTACAAATGCTTGTTTCTGCCTAGCTGGGCTTTGCAGCCATGTATTTTTTGGCTCTTTTCCTTGGACTCTCACCCTGCAGGGCTGGGGAAGCTCCTGCAGCTCACCGGGAATGCCGGCAGCTCCGCAGAGACGACAGCAGCTCAGCACTGGGATGTTGGTGCTGCTCCTGATGCTGTCGCTCCATATTTCATTCCTGTCTAGCTCTGGGTGGTGGGAGGAGATGCTCAGCTTTGTCTCGGCGCTGATCAGGAATGTCTTTTCTTTCGGGATGAGGAAGCTGATCTGCATTCGTGCCCAATCATCCACGGAGCTGGCAAAATTATTCACGTAAAGAGTTCTTGGGGAGAACCTTGCCTCTCCTCCCCCTCCTGCTGCACTGGAGCTGGGAGCAGCCTTGCTGGGAAGGCAGTGGAGCTCTGGAGAAGGGAGACAGGGAGATGGGTGGTGGATGGTGAACTCCCCAGAGTTCAATTACCCCCAGCTCCCACCGTGAGCAGGTAACCATGGAGACATCTGCATCCAAGGCATCTCTGGTCCCCAAGGAACAGCACATGTATATTTAAACAAACACTCCCTGGGCTTGTCACTGGGAAAGTGGTCTTGGAGCGTTCGAGCTGGCTCCCGCCTGGATAAGTCCCAGTTGCAGAGAGGCCATGGAAAGCAGGATTTGGGAGCACCATGCATGCAAGGCTGTATGTGACATGGTGGCAAAGGCCCTGCTCTGGGGAGATGGAGGGATGCCCTCTAACAGGGAATGTTCTCATCCCTATCAGTCCCAGCTTGTGGGAGCACAGGAGAATGAGTGGGAGAATTACTGACAGGAGTGGACCCTGTGGCAGCATTTGTACCCTTCTGTAGATGCCAGAATGGTCTTGCTTGGGCTGGATTTTGGTGTGCAGGGTCCTGGGAGTTGTTTGAGGGATTTCTATCCATCCCAGCGAGAATGGGAATATGTAAGTTTTTCCTCTGCACCTCCTCCCCAAGGTGCTGGCAGGAGTGTGCTGGGGCAGGAGCATGAATGAACTAACGAAGGGAGTGCTGGATGAGATGTTTAAATGAAGCACTCATCTCCAGGATTTTCTTCATTCAGATTTAGGGATGAAGGTTTTAAAGAGACACACTGTCCCTGTCAGGGGGTGCCTGGGTGAGTAGCTCTGCTGTTTTCCCAGCCCCAGAGATGCCAGCGAGGCACTACAGAGCCACACGATATCCTGGCAAAGCACCAGGACAGAAGTGGTGCCCCGGCTCTGGGGGATGGGCACCTGTGGTGCCACCTGGCCGTGCAGGTGAGGCGTGTGCCAGGGCAGGGCTTGTGTGCCACAGAGCACTGCCTGGGCTCGGTGGGAGGGTAAGGGGCAGCTTTGGGGCAGCCTTTGTATCCAGCCCTGGAAGCTGAAAAGTCCAGGATGCTGCTGGATGTTGCCAAGCCTCACAGGTTTCCTGGGATACTTTGCAGCGTGGTGAATGGAAAAAGCCCAGGCAAGGGGACACTGTGGTGTGGGCCACCCAAACGAGCCCCTGGGCGAGGCTCCGGGGTGTGGTCTCCCAGAGGAGCCAGCACTGGCGGCGAGATTTTGGGGGCTTCTGTGCCGAGCAGCTGGGCTTGTGCTGAGCTGTGCCGTGCCAGGGCTCCTCCCTGCCCGTGCTCGGGGGGAATATCAGAAATGTGTGTGGAGCACACAGCAGCCCTTGGCAGCACCAGTGACAGTGCTGTGGGGCTCCTCGAGTGACAGGCAGAGCGGCTGTGTCACCTCCAGCCCTTCCACCCCGCAGCTCCAGGTCCAGCTGCCCGGGAAAGCCACACAGAGCCCAGGCAGACAGGAGAGGAGATGCCCCTCTGCATCTGGGCTGCAAACGGGGATAAAGAGGGAGCCTGGCATGCACAACCCCATCCCAGCGGCGGCTCTCATGTGCCGTGGCAGCAATTTCTGGCTGATCAGGAGCGGAGAGGATATGCATCCGAGCCCCTTGTCCCTAGAGCTGCCCTTGTTTTGGCTGGTTGTCACGGTCACCATGCCCTGGTGTGCGCAGAGAGGAGGAGAGGAGGCATTGAGGGGCACTGACACGGGCTGGTGGGGCAATGGGGGGGTCCCTTGCCAGGTTTGTGGGTGCTGCTGCTGGGCCGTGGCTGACCCCGGGGTGGCCTGGATGGGCAGACAGGAGGCTGTGTGCCAGGGGCTCTGTGCCCGGATAGTTGCCGCCGTGTTTTGTCTCAGCTCCTTCCCTCCTTTGTTATCCCCCGTCTGCCCCCTCTGGTTTATATGCGAGTTCCCTTCCTCCGATTGTCAGAAATTTCTTTTTCACTGTGTGGGCAGGAGACAGATTTTAACTGTCTCTATTTTCTCCTTTTTTTTTTCTCTCTGTGTGTGAAGAACACATTTTTTCTGTTCTTTTTTTCTCCTTTTTTTTTTTTTTTTTTTTTTTTTTTTAATTTCGTTTTGTCCTCCCTCCCCCTTTCCTTCCTTCCTTCCCTGCTCCTCTCGTCTCTCCCTCCCCCCCTTCCTCTTCCCTCCCTCCTTTTTTCCCTCCCTTCCCCACGGCTCTTTTCCTCCCTTTTCCATTACAAATCATGTCTCTGGAATAACCCCCGGCCGGATCCATGCCTCTGTCCCCAGGTAAGCCATGCCCAGCGGGATGGTGGCCCTGGGCCAGCTCCCGCTTGCTCTCCCAAAGTCCACGGGGACGCTGTGTCGTCCCCCGCCCCCGCTCGCTGCTACCTGTTGGGGACGGTCGGGAGACGCCAGTTGGGGCTGTCTCCATCCTCCTCCTCCTCCTCTCCCTGAGCGATTCCCGGTGGACACCTCCTCCCCTCGCTCCTGTCTCTGCTGCTCTCCGGGATGCGCGGGGCTCCGGGGATGGAGCGCGGGGGAAGGAGCCGGCGGCAGCCAGCGGCCACAGGTGGGTTGTGCCTGGGGAGCTCGGGGGGCTCCAGCAGAGCTTTGGGACGGCACCCCAAGTTTGAAGCCCGGCTCCCGCTTTTTCCAATTCCCGAGGCTTCTGGGGTGCGGGGATGGGCACTCGCAAAGTTTGTACTAAGGGAGCCTCGGCTCTCTGCTTAGGGTGGTTTGGGGGGCTGGGGGTCCCGGGGGACCCGCCGCCCTCGGGAAGGATCGTGTGTAAGTGGGGCCGTTCCGGGGGCTGCCCACCGTCGTGTCCCAGTGGGTGAGTAGGTGAAGCCGGACTGAGGTGTCACCCCCCTCTCATCCCTGCCTTGGGTGCCCTGACTGGGATGCAGGGCAGCACTGGGCTCCTTCGGCTCCAGTCCGCCTCCCCTGCCAGCCCAAGGCTTCCCAGATGTGCAGGATCTCTTTCCTCCTCTTCCAGCCCTCGGCACCCAGTGCTCCGTCTCGTGTTGTCTCCCTGCACCCAGTCCCCGCTTTCTGTGGGTCCAGGTGCTGCTCCTGAGTGCCTGGGTGTTGCTGGTGACAGTGATGAATGAGTGGTGTCCTAAATCAGGGTTTATTTGCCTCCTTGTTCCAGCTCTCCCAGCTGCTCTTGCGTTGCAGAGCGCTTTGGTGTTTTGGTGCTCGTGGCTCCTTGCGCGGCTGGAGCGGGGCCAGGGATAACAAACACTTCCCCCACGATCCTGGACTGCCAGGTGCTACCTGGAGCCTGCACCACGCTGTGTCCCGGGGGTCCCATCTCCCCGCACCCCCGGGGCGATCTCACCCTGCTCTCTGGGCTCGGTGCGCCCTGCAGGTGGGGCGGTCTGGGCTCGGGGAGCCGTGGGATGCGGTGACACTCCCGGTGACACTCCCGGCCGGTCCCGATCCCGATCCCGGCCGGGCTGGCTTGGCAGAGGAGGCAGGGCACCACGGGATGAGCCAGGCGCTCGCAGCCTCGGCTGCTGCTGCCGGCAGCTCTGCCAAGGCTGGGGCACAGCCACCACCCCCTGAATGACTGGAGAGACCGAGTGCCGTCCAAATGGGAGTGCTTTGGAGGGTTTCCTTCAGCCCCTTCTCCCCAAAGCGTTTGTGCAGCACTGCAGGTCTCTGTGCAGGTGGGCTGAGCTCCCCTGGATGAGGAGCTACAGGACTGGGAGGTGGAGGAGGTGGTGGTGGCATCAGGCCCTGGCACTGAGCTCCCCTCTGGTCTCTGCTGCTGCCTGGCAGACTTTCTTTGCTCCTCAGCGGTCCTGGAATACCTGGAAAGTTTGTTCGCTGTAATTTGGGAAGGGTTTGCACCCCTTGAGTACCTCGGGGGGGTTCCTCCTCCTCCTCAGCTGGCACACAGGGCAGGGCAAACCTTTTGCCAGTGAAAGGCTGAGTGAGAGCACAGCCCAGCCCCATTGCACCTTGGCACCTCTTTTGGGCAGGCGACAGGTTGATGCTGAGGCAGAGCTTCCCTCTGGCTCACCCGCACTGCTGAGGGCACTAATGGGGACCTGAGCATGCGTGTGAGATCTCTGGCAGATCTCTGCCTCTGACCCCGTGCAAACAGCACTGTCCCCTCGGCCATGTGAGGCTGCAGCCCCCTGTGCCCCATCCCCGGTGGGGCTGAGTCAATGCACCCACCCACTGCATCCAGCGTGTGACTCACAGGCTTTTCATGCACTGGTGTGAATCACTCACAGCCACATCGATGACTTTAGTGACAGCTGAAAAGAGAAATCAGTCCCCCCAGCACTCCCCCAGCACCTCTGCTGCTGCCAGACGGGCTCCTCGCTCCCAGTGGCCCAAGAAAACTTCTGTGAGTGGCAGTCCGGTGATGGCAGCCAGAGTTTCTGCTCATTTCTGCATCCCGTGGTTGGGTGGATCCGTGGGTGCCAGTGAGGATGCTCGTGGCTGGGATTTACAGGTGGACACTGGGCTGATGCAGTCAGGGGGTGGCTCCTCTGCCTTGGTGCTGAGGGGGCTCTGCTTGCTAGATTGGGGTGACTCTGGTGGTGTTCTGAGCCACTTCCCTCAGGCAGGGGTGCATTTTGGGCCAGTTCTCCCAACGCTGTTCCACTTTACACCTCTGCCTCTTTCGGCACCGCTTGTGGCGGTGTGGAGCCCCTTGCAGACACCCTGCTCTCGCCCCTGCCCAGCCCCTGGGGTGCAGCAGGACTGAGCCCCGGCGTGAGCAGCTGGTGATGAGCAAGAGCTGTCAGGAAAAGCGCCAGATTCCCCCCTCCCCTGGCTTCGGCTGCTCCTCTCCCCGCTGCTGCTGGCTGGCAGATGGTGGTGGCCAGCAGCTCGGCTGGTGGCTAGGATGCTCTTTGTGCCCTGCCAGAGCCTGAGGCTGTTCCTGCGCTGGCTCCCCTGGGGCCGGAGGTGCCTGTTTGAAGGCACAAGGCGCTCGTTAATTAACCTCCCCGGGGACCGCTGTCTGTCACCTTCCTGCCTCTGCTGGAGACAGTCCAAAGGAGGAGCCTGGGGACACTGCCTGCTCCTGCCTCCCCGGGCAGGGATTCCAGCCATCCTGTATCCCCTCCCAAACCAGGTACGGCCTTGCTGGGGGTCAGTGGAGCATCCCTGTGTCCCCACTCAAGCAGTGTGTTTAGGAGGAGATGATAAATGATCCAGTGCCTTGCAGCTCCCCAGAGCTCCAGGGAAGGCACAGCCAAGGAGCAGAGGGGACCAGACAGGCTTGCCAGGTGCCTTCCAGGTCCCAACCTGCTCCTCATCCATCTCCTACTTCTTTTCCATGCTGCTTTGCTTTATCCCTGCCTGTTGCTCTTGCAAAAGCTCTTTCTGCTCTCCCCTCCTGGTGCCGGCTCCCCACCAGCATGTCCCCTCCTTCCTTCCTGCTCCCTGCGGCTGAAATGAAGTGCTGGAGTATTTCAGGGATGTCAAAACATACCATTAGTCACGGGTGTGAGGCCTCGTGCCTGGGGAGAGGCTGCTGAGCTCTCTGTCAGGCCGAGAAATGATCAGGGCAGGCGGGAGCCCGGGGGCTTGGGGGGAAAAGGCTTTGGGCTTTCTCCCTTTCCCATACCTTTGGCATCATCCTGACTTTGCTCTGAGCACCAGGTTGGGCCAGGTGCTCCCTGGCATCAATTGTTCCACAATTCCCCTGTGATGCTGGGATGTGGCATCTGCAAAATGAGGGGGGAGGGATTCTCCCCAAAAAATCCCATGTCAAGACAACCCTCCAGTAGTGCCCAGCTGTGTTATTTATTGGCTCAGAAGGGCTGTTTTTCTCCTCTTCGGCAGACATGTGTTGGGATCCGTGCTCCCTGCTTCAGAGGCCGCCTCTTGTGGATTTAAATCTGATATTGGGTTTTCCAGGCAGTTGTTTAAACGAAGCAGCACAGGCACCGAAACATTCACTTCCTGCAGTTTGCCATCCACAGGCATCTGTGCTTCCCAGCCTGGTTCAGGGTTATTGCTCTGTTTCTTTAGTGCCAAAACACTCAATTTCCTCTCACTTAAGGAGCAGGGAATGGAGGATCCCGTTAAAAACCCCCCAGGCTCCTGGTGTGCAGCTCCTGCCCCCTGGCATTGGTGAGATGCTGGAGATGTCTGAGCCTGATCTCTGCAGGAAAGGCAGCAGAAAGCTCAAAGTTGTCAGGGGGAAGGGGCTGAGCCTCATCTGCTCCCGTGGCTCTCCAAGAACTGCTGCCTATAAATAAGCACAAACCAGCTGGAAAGGTGTCTCAAAGCACAGAGGTGTGGGCAGGCCTGGGCAATGTTGAGCCTTACCCCTCTCTGACAGCACATCCCTGGAGATACCTCATTAAGCTGGCTAATATTTTTGAGAAGTTTTCTGGTGCAGCCAAGAGCATTTGCATTCCCCTTGCCTTGTTTGTCCGAGCTGCAGGCAGAAGGTGCTGAGGCTTCCCAAGCAGGGCTGGGAAATTATACCCGGCTTAAAATTAATTTAACCAGGTCCTTGAAGGAAAAGAGCACCTCTTGTGCATGTTCCCATGTCCTGGATGAGCCCCATGGTGGGTCAGGGTGGTACTTCCATGTTGGTTTTGAGATGAGTTTTAATTGAAACTTCGTGTGCTGACTGTGCCTGAGAAAATCAGGCTGTAACTAATGGGAGTCGCTCAAGATGGTGGCTAATTACTGTGATTAACTGAGCAACACTTTGGGCTACTCTTCCTCCTGCTCTGCCTCTCATCCTGGCCCCTGGGGAGTGGCTGCAGCAGCCAGGGAAGGATCACACTCTGCTTCTCTGGGGGACTGTGAGGTGGGACATAGCCCCCCAGCAGTGAAGTTGTCTGTCTGGCCATCTCCGAACCTCTGCTTTCCCTAAAAATAGGAGTTTTTCTCTCTGGAAGCAGCTGGTGAGGGGAGTATTGTTGCTGTGGGCATGGCTGGAGCTGGGGACCTTCTTGTGGTGTGATACAGGGTGAGAAACTCCATCTTAAAATCTTACAGGTGTGAGTTGAGGCATATGGGACATGTTGGGAAACAGGGGCCAGCCCTTGAGTTTTCCCCGTCCTGTTTTCCTCTGCGGGATTTTTCCCTGTGATGGGGTCCCTCCTTCAGTTCTTCCCCACCCAACGATGGCTTTGGATGTTTGATTACGGCTTACTAAGCAACCTTAAAAAAGCCCTGTTTACAAAAGCTGTCCCTGATGCGAAGGGAGTCTGGTTCCGTGGGCTGCGCTCGCCGGCTCCGCGTGAAATGTGTCACTTGCACCGAGCGTTATTTTTAGAGCTGAAGTTTGCAGAATGCAAAGGCTGGGCAGGTTTTTCCAGGGTGCCAGATTCCTGGGAGGAGGAGGAGGGGACTGGGTTGATCTTTTGCTCTGTGCCAGTGTGTGGTGGCTGCTACTTCACCAGTGTCCTGTGGTGAGATGGTGCTCACGTGGCTTTTCCACACCTACGTGGGGATTTATGGATCCTTTATGTGCCTCTCCACTTTTCTTTTCTTTTGGTCCTCCTTGCTCTGTGTTCAGTGGTGTTCCTGCTTCCTTATTCCATCTTTGGAGGCTGGTGCTGCCCTGGAGGCTGCTCTAGGTTGCTGGTCTCTCTGCCAGCACAGCCCTGCCTGTCCTTCCAGCCCTTTTCCTTGCCTGGGAGCAGCTGGACTGTGTCCCAGCTTGGTTGGGATGGACAGGCAGCAGGAATGGGCTGGATGTCAGCTGGTCTGGAGCTGGATGGGCACAGTAACCCTGTGGGAAGCTGGTCCTGGCAGGAGAGCTTTGCTTTATCCAGGTTCACCTTCACACCTGTCTGTGGAGCTCCTCCCTCTCCTTCCAGCCTGCTTCTGATCTAGGCTGGAAAGCCACCAGTCTTGCACCCTGTACACCAGCCTGCTGTCCTGTAAACCCTCTCCTGCTCCCTCTCTCTGCATCCTGAGCTCTGGGAGAGGCTGCTTCCCCTGCCAGCCCGACTTGTCTCAGAGCTGTCACTCCTGGAGCTGTCCCAGGACCATCCCCTCTGTAGATCCTGGGGCATTAGAAGCACTGTTGGGTCTTGGAGCACTTTTCAGTGTCACAAGGGGTGAGGAATACCCTTAAATGCCTTTTTGTGGTTGGGGTGATGCTGAGCAAGGAGGGGAGGAAACCAGCTCCTCAGGGTACAGCATGGTGTACCAGGGAATCCAGGACACCCTGTGTGTTGGACCAGGGTGTGGTCTGGTAACCACGGGCAGGGATGTGCCCCCAGCCTTGGAAGCAGCAGTTTGGTTGAAATTGAAATGCTTCTGTGGGGTGAAGCTAGTTTGCACCAGGCAAAATCATGAGAACCAGTAAAAAGGGTGAGAAGAAGGTAGAAGCTTTAAAAGCATCTAAATTTGATGGTATATGCAGTAGGAAGGGCAATACGAAGCTGAAGGTTTGGAGGCTTTAGGTTTGAAAGCCATCTTTTAAATCTGATGCTGTTTTCCTGTGGTGGATGGGATATAAAAAGCAAAACTGAAATGAAGTGTGTCTGCTGTGTTGGAGTAGATAGTTTCCACCAGATAAAATGACTTTTTTTCTTTCTTCTTCCCCCTTCTTGGCACTTTTTGCCCCCAGCAGATCTCTCCTGCCCTGTGCCTGGCTACCACCCCATACTTAGGGCAGGCAGCACCTGTGTGTGTCATTAAAGATCTTGCAGGGAGAATTTCTCACTCTGCTGTAGGATTTTGCCTTTCTCCTACTGAGTTATGGTCCAGGCTCTTGAGCTGGACCTTTGGAGTGGTGTTTCCCTTCTCCCAGCACTGTGTGGCCAGGGATGCTGCAGTGTGCCCTGCCTGCTTCCTGTTCCAGTTCCTGCTTCTAGCCAC
Organism: Buphagus erythrorhynchus; assembly: GCA_013400855.1. NCBI lineage: Eukaryota > Metazoa > Chordata > Aves > Passeriformes > Sturnidae > Buphagus > Buphagus erythrorhynchus. The sequence goes on from VZTT01069565.1 coordinate 13,863, forward strand.
CTGCCAAAACTTACTCGGTCACTGCCATGTCTCACTCGACTCACTTGTGACTGTCATGACTTTGTTTTAGTCACTTTGTCTGTGTTGCTCATGCAGGGAGCAGTTAGTGTTGCTCAGAGGGTTTATTAGCCTTGGAGCTGTCACCTATTTCCTACTTATTATTCCAGGTATTTAATTTGCTTCTTGAGAGCTGAAGCTTGTTTTCCCTATGATTCCCTCTGAAGGGAGGTGGCTTTTCAGCTTCTGCCTCGGGGAGGGGGGTGATGGAAAGGGTTTTGGTGTGCCTGGGGCTGTGGCTGAGCCTCAGAGCTGGGCTCTGACCTGGTGCTGTCCCTTGCTGATATTTTTGGGTGGCTGGAGCTCACCCAGAGAAAAAGCTGTAACCTGAATTAATGTTTTAATTATGCTGCTCTCTTCCCCAAGGGCTGTTCTCTTTGTTTTGAATTTCTTAAGCTCTTGCAAGTGATCTTGTGTTTTCCCTGCTCCCCTCACCGTGCAGCTCATCCCAGGATGAGCTGGGGTGAGGTGATGAAAAGAAAAGCTGAAGCTTCTCTGATGGCTCAAATATGTATTTTACTAATAAAGGCTTACGCTGTGAATGAAGTGCCCAGCAGCAGGAGCAGAGTCAAAGCGAGGATTTAAATGCTTGAAAAAAATCAGGTTGGGTAGATTGGAGAGGGAGCAACTGAGAGTGCTTTCATCTCCCTCTGTTATTCCTCAGTTCCCTTAATAATTTAGGAGGGTTTTTTTTCTATATTAAATAGACCAGACCTGGCAAATAAGTGGAATGTGGCTCCTGGAGCTACAGAGTAAGTACTGAGCCTTGACAGTTCTCCTTTCCGGGTGATATTGGATTCTTCCTATGAGAAAACACAAGTACCCTACACCAGGAATTGATCACCCTGTCTTTCAGCACATTATTATTATTGCTATGTGGGATTGCATTGGGAAATGTTTCCATCTGCCCAGGTGATGCTGCTTTGCTGTGATGGGCTAACTCCCACTGGCATGTTGGGGTGGGAATAACCTCCCCATCCCCTGCCTCGACCTTAGGGGCTTCTCTGAAGCTGGGCTGGGTGGATGTGGCCGCAGAAAGAGGTGCTGCCTGTGTGATTCTGGTGCCTTGGTGCATGTTCTGTGTCCATCAAATAACCCAGGCTGTCGGTGGCTATGGCTGTGCACCACTGTGAGGAGAAGACAAATCACCTCCCTCGGGCCATGCATAGTTCCCAGCACAATATATAAAATCTGTCTTGGAGTGCTTAATGTGTTTCCAACGGGCTGGAGGGTGTGGGTGACTTGAAATGATCTCCTTGTGTGTTGGTTTCATTAAATGTCTTTGGGTTTTTAATCCCTTTTCCCCCCTTGTTTCAGAGTGGATCTGTAGTTTTGTGGATTCAAAGATTGCTGCAGGCTCTGGGCTGCTCCTGCTGTTTCCTTCAGCTAAGAAATGTAAACATTGCACTGGGATATAGAAATGTGTGAGGCTTTTAGTTTGTCATCTTAAAAAAATTAGCTGAAAAAGACTAGCTTCTTGTATTAACTCTTAGCTTCTTGTATTAACTTTTTCAGGTCTGTCTGTTTTCTGACACCGGGGAAAAGGAGGGAGGGCTGGGAGGGGCTTCTGTTCCAGCCCTGCTTTGGTTGTGGAACATTTTACTCTGGTGGCCTCTCAGTGATGCTTGGTGGAGTTGAGGATGCTGTTGCCTCTATTTCATCTTCTGAATGCCAAATAACTGCATTTCTCATCTCTTCTCCAAACTCATGTTTTTCCACACCATTCTTCTTTTCTGGACTCTTCAGTAAATCAGCAGCTTGCTTGATGTGTGTTTTCCTGAAACCTCAGTGGCTGGGGCTGCTTTGGGAATTGTCAGGCACTGCTGCTCCTCTAGTTCTGAGCCAGGATTGCATCTCCATGGCATGGTGCCTTGGACTGGGCCAGCCTTTCCCCTGGAGTGAGCTGAATTTTCCCTGATTTCCTGCCTGCAGACCCCAGGGTTTTCATAAATAACCAAAGCATCATTAGGTTTGCCTCGGGCTCTCTGTGGTGCATTGGGATGGCACCTTGTTTTCAGCTCCACAGTGGGACTTGGGGGCTGAGCTCGGGTTGTGCTGGGAGTGAAGGGCTCACTGCCCGAGATTTTCCTGGATGGGAAATTTATGGGTGGGTCAGAGCTGACCCTGGGGATGTTGAGGAGCTCTGTGCAGGTTTGGCTGGGGGGTCGAGCTGCTTGTGCCCTGCTGTGCACCATGAGAGCAGGCACTTGGCACAGGAGATGTCCGAGCTTTCTGCAACAGCCTGCTGGGATTCAGGGCTCCCTGTGGGAAGCCCAGCAGCAAGGCTGAAATCAGGCCAGTCCTGTGGGGTTTAGGGTGAGCTCTCATCCCTGCCACTCCTTGTCAAGTCCCGTTAGGTGACAGCCTGGTGGCTGCACACTTCTTACTCTCCCAAGGCAGTGTGGGGCCAGCCTGTGTTTCCATGCCCTGCTTTGGACCTGGGGGTGAAAGTGCAGGTTTTACTTCTTAAATAATGAGCTGCTGCAGTGGATGCTGAATTCGATGGCAGCAGTGACAGATCATGGTTATTGCTGTTGTCCTTTTGTCCACAATATGTTGTTATGGAAGTGGATTTTCCCCCTCCTCTTCCTTTTGACTTAATTTGGCATTTGCAGCACAGGGGAATTTCTGGGAGCCTGCTTCTACTACAGCGTTTTTTTTTTTTTTTTTTTTT
>VZTT01069568.1:0-18160 GCA_013400855.1 Buphagus erythrorhynchus
GTAATACTTCCAGCAGATTTCTGCATCAATGAAGTTCTCAAAACAAAATATTTCCCAAAAAAAAAAATCCAGGCAGTGATCCTGAGGAGTATCTCCACATCTTGGAGAGCAGCTGTCTATCCTACCCCCAGGTCAGGAAGCAAATCTCTGTACCTGCTGAGAGGCCAGCCTGGCCAGCCAAACCTTAGCAGTGTGCCCAGTTCATTATAAACTGGATTTACAAAGTGCTCGTGTGCCTGCAGGTACTGGCATGTCCTTTGTCTGACTCTGCACTAACTCAGCCTCAGCTCTTGCTTGTTCATTTACATCAAGGAGAGGCTGCCTTTAGGAACTGTAAAATTGAGATGTCTTGGTGAGGACAATGTGATTTAAAAGGCTTATCTAGATGAGCTGCTTCTGAAATATCATTTCTTCTGATCAGCCAGTGCTTGGCTGGCAGTTCACTGGACATGAGCAGCTCACATTTCCGAGCCCCTTCGTGTGTGAGCTGTGTCACAGAGCTCACTAATGAGCATCCTGTGGCCACTGGGAATGTGCTAGTGCTGCCTGAGGAGATGGGGCTTTGCAGGTGCAGGAAATGGCTTTGCCAGGAGGCAAGGTGGGGGTGGTGGCACTCCCACCCATCAGGAGGCTGGTATATACCAGTCTGAGAACCCACAGCAGCATTCATTTCTCCACCTGCTTCCCCATAATGTGAGAGCTGTATCAGAGGCTGCCAAGCTCTCAGGGCCCACTGGAGCCATGTGGAGCCAGCAGAGCTGTTTGCTGCAGAAGGCTGGTGTGGCTCCAGGTAAAGGTGGGAGCTCTGGGTGTACAAACCTCCTCTGAAGAACAAGGTCAGAACACCTGTAAGAATTTAGAAGTTGGATTTTCTGTCTGGTATCGACTGCTATAAACTATTGACTAACAAGAAAGGAGTCAGCGTTCCTCTTTGTGACCCACTGATCATTAGAGAAATGGATGGGGAGGGAACACACTGTGGTCCCAGTGTGGCCATGGGTAGGTGTGTGGCTTGTGAGCCAAGAAGGATGCCTGATGGCCTCCTGGAGACAGGAGCACTATATGGTCAAAACTAGCCTGAGCTTTGTCTTTTAGAAAACTAAACAAAGAAAAGTACAGGAAAGTCTTTAAACTAGAAATGTAATTGTTTTTCAGAAAATCACTAGAAAATGTGTGCAATGTAGATTTTAAATGCTGAGTCTCTTGTGAGCATGAGGATGAGTTTTGTTGAATCCATTTAGTAGTCAATGCTTTCATCTCCTGGAACATTTAAATCTTTTAAACCTGGTTCCAAAACCATGTGGAGCTACTTGAGCTATATCTTCACTCGGCTCTCTCTTGGAATTTAACCCCAGCTCCAGTGGGAGCAGAGCCCTGCATTGTCTTGATGCTCATGAATCTAATCCTGGGTCTCTGCAGGTGAGTCCTGCACTGCTGAAGGGGCACAGTGGGAATGCTGGTAAGGCAGCATGTTCTGCCATCTGGGGCTTTCTCACCCTGGCATCAATCAAACACCTCTCCAAGTGGGCAAGGCCAGGCATGGCTCACCACAGAGAATGAAAACTTGTCCTCATCCATCTCCCCAAGACTTTAACAGAGTGGGGAAAAATTACAACAAACTCAGCTGTTAAAAACCCCACAAAGATATTGATATTTCTCCTTTGTTGCTTTATGGGGGGGTAAGAAGATAACTAGTGTAGAGAGGCCTGAGTGGAGAATGGTTTGGTTTAGTTTAATGTACTTCAGCAGCACTGATAGATTGTCATCTCTGCCATTGCCTTTAGCTGCTGGATTGTTGCATCCATGCTTAGGGGCACCTTGCAGTGTGTCTGCTGGTTGCAATGCAGTAACTGGTACAGGCTGGCATTTGTGGGGTGGTTACTGAACAAGTGTAAAGTTCTATTAAGTGCTGCTGTTAATGTCTGTGATTGTACAGAGCCTTAAAATTAATGTGCTCATGTCTTGTACGGGCAGCCCCCTCTGCTTTGGGACGGGGCAGGGGGGCTGTGCTGCAGGAGGGTCCTCCCTGCTGCCAAAATGCTGCCACTCAAAGCCAATATGACTTGGAAGCAGCACTTTCCTCCACAGTGTTGTTGTCCTACTCACTCAGGCCCTAATTAAGCCAAGACTGAGGGTTATGGGGGCAGCCTTGAAGGAGAGGTTCTCCTGGGTGGTCTGCAGCACTCAGTCTCTGCAGGGACCTCGTACAGCCCCTCTCAGGTGGTGATCAGAGGAACTCTGGCCTTTCTGCTGCTTTGTACAGCAGCTGGACTCCAGGAGATTAAGGGTCTTTTCCAACCTAAGTGATTCTATGATTTTGTAGTGGCCTAACCCTTGTCTTGGTGCCTCCAGGATTCCTCCCTCCAGAGACCCACTGATGTTCTTGATTTGGATTCCTTTTATTTACACTTTTATTTAATGTGCTCCTGTGTGAGGTGACAGCCACTGCCCTCTGCCCCTGGATTCCCCTGTGCTGCTCCTCTGTTTCCCCCACTTTGATAATTCTGAGTAGTTTAATTAAACCTCACATTTCCTCCCCTCCCTGTTCATTCTCCCCTCTGAGTCACTGCTGCAGTAGCTCACATTCCGTGTGGTGGCTTTGCATGTTAAGCAGCCTCTCCAGCCAGCCTGCAGATGTGTAGCCTTATCTTCCCCCCCAGTGCTGCTCTCCCCAGTGCTCACAGGCACAAACACCAACACAAATAACAGCACAAGGGCTGTTCTGCTCCTGCCTGCACCCGGGCTGGGCTGTCAGGGCTGAATTGTCCAAGCCTCCCTGCACAAACCAGCTTTAGTGCTGTTCATGGCTGGAGTTCACCCAAACGCACTCCTGGAAAAGGTCACACCAGGGCAACATCAGCTTAAATGAAAATTGGTTTATTATGCATGTGGCTCTTCCTGCAGGCAGCTGATTAAGCAGCCAGCTGTGGCCAGATGTCTGCTGGAGATCCTCTGGGATGCAGCTTCAAAAGATGGTTTGGATGACTTGCAGTTGTGCCTGTTGGTTGGCTCACCCAGACTGGGAGTACTTTTTGTCATAGTTGGGCACATTGCACCCCATCAGTGCACACAGGGCTGCTCATGTCCCCACCACTGGTGTGTGGAGCTTTGCAGGGGGAGGACACACCTCTGGTCCACTTGGAGCTGTTCTGGCACTGAGGGGGACTCCTTTCAAATATTTTTATATATCAGGATAGTTCTTGGTTCTCTTTACTTAGTTTGTGCTTTTCTAATCTGAGTCAGCTTTAATCTATAAAGCAGCCTTCAGCTAATTTTTCCCTGCACAACCTCTATTAATACTGGTGATAAATAACAACAGATACTGTTTTAAAGTGACTATTTGATCAGACTGGGGAGACGTAGACAATATGATTCATTTGCCATCTACCATTTAAAATCAAAATAGTAGCATCTTCTGGTCTTGGTTTCTGCACTCCTGGGCTGTGTATAATGCTCTCTGGTCTAGGGATAAGGGGCTGCTTATAGCAGCACCTCTCCAAACTTCCCCATTTCCCCCTCCATGCAAACCTGCCAGGTAGCAAACCTGTGCAGTGTCCCTGCCAGGCAGTGGCTGGCCAAAGGGACAGGGTGTGCAGCAGCCCTGCCTGTCTGTGAGCAGGGCACAGGGTGAGAAGGGAAAGGGGGGCTGAGTGGGGCTGCTGGACTGTGCAGGGGACAGGGGGAGGACACGAGGACAGGTGACCATTTCTGAGCCTGGAGCTGGGCTGATAGCTCGGAGGGAGCAGAAGTTCCCGGAGGAGCTGGGGCATGTTGCATGGTTCAACATCACCAACATGAACTTCTTGTCTTAAACACAAGCGAAGCAATTATGTGACATAGTCTGACCTGTTTAGGATGCACAGCACAGACAGGGGGTTGGGTTGTTTCTGTCTAAATTGGCCCCAGCAATAAAGCTTAAAAGGGGAGGTAATACAAAAGATTCCTCTGCTCCTGTGTTACGGGGCACAGTTATCCCTTCCTTAAAACTGCCCACAGTTCAATTAGGCTGCTTTTTCTGAAACTCGTAAGTAGATAACAGAAAGAAAAAGGAGAAAACTCCACAGTATGCACTCATTTTTCTTCATTAAAGGATACGGAGGAGAGGGGAGACCTATTAAAAAAAAGAAAAAACTAAACAAAAAAACCACAGAAGAAATTCGGGAAAATTCAGGATCTCTGCTGAAGACCACTTTAAACGTTTACTAAAACGCACAATTTTCTTTGGCTGCAGCCCTGTGTGATTTTAGCCCAATATCTGAGATGTGCACTAGTAATAGGCTGATGGATTTCCTCCTGAACATGGCATCTCAGATTTGGTCTTTTACTCACAGTTTTATTCTAGAAATGTAGCAATGATGAAGGTCTGTACCTGCAGGACAGAAACCTGGGGGAAGCTCAATCCAGCAGAATCAGTTACATTTACAAAGATGACTGTGACAAATGACTTGGAAGGTGCTGCTGGAAGCCACTGCCTGTCACCAGGCTCATGGTGATATTTTATTCACAAGGCTGAATGTCTCCAGTCCTGTTGTTGTCTTGAGGCTGGACTGCAAGCTCTGTTATAAAATCCAGGAGAGAAAAGTCTTGACTGTTTAAATTCTTTGCCCTTTTCCAAGTGGGCAGGGTGGCTGGTGCAGGCAGGGCTCATTGTCCTCATTTGTATGATGTACGACTTGGGACCATGGCATGTGTCTCCTCTGCTGCACTTCTGGGCATTTTCAGGGGCATTTTACTCAGAGAGATGAATTTTTCTCTGCTGGCTGGGATGGGTGGCTGGTGGGGACTTTCTACATGAAAGTCATCTCCATGTCATGAGGGGAATCCCACCTGCAAGGCAGATCTGCAGGGACAGCAAGGGGCCTGGGCACTTTTCCTGTGGATGGGCTGCCTCACTGCTGTGACACTGGAAGGGTGGGAGAAATTCTATTTTAGAACACCAGAAGCTGATCCCTCCTGTGACACTCAGCCTTTGCTGCCTTTTGTTTGGCACTGTGAAGGTCATTGTCAATCTGCAGGGCTGTTTTGGAGCCAGGTTCCAGCAGCAGAGCCCATCCCAGGGTCTCTCTCCTTGCCATGGCAGGGACAGCATCACCTCTTTCTGTTCCACATTATTGCCTTTCCCACGACCCCTTTCCAAGGGTAGCCTGCACCTGATGGACCTGATGGAGCACAAGCTCTGCCTGGGCACCACATGTCCCTGCAAAACCCTCAGACCAGGGGCTGTTCCATTATGCTGCTGTACAGCACCAGCCAGTGCTGAGCCATGCTCAGCTCAAGGTCTTCAGTATGTTCTGTTGAAGCAAATTAATCTGTAAGACTGTAATAGTCAATGTCATACTTTTGCCTGCAGTTCATCTTGTCCATCAGTCTGCTAGAAGAAGGTGCAGATTGGGAGAAATAGGTGAAGTAGCATTTTAGGCTGTTGGTAAGGCAGGAAAACATGAGCCTTTGATATTGACACAATTTTATAATTGTAATAACTATATATGTGTATTTGGTTCCCTGCAGGAAGCTAATAATAAATTCATTTTTGATGCCTATTTATTACAAAAGACTGGAGCCTTTCAGCTCCCTTGGTGTGTCTGGCAACTCCTGGGAAATAATTGCATGCTGTCAGAAATGCAGATCCTGCAAATCCAGCCCCAGCCTGCTAAGAGTGGGATTATTATTTAATTGTTCAGGACTATATGAGTCTGCTTTTTAAAATTCTACTCTTCTTGGTGGGCTTAAAGAGGTGTTTAAAGAGCTGGAAGCTGAGGCAGAAGCTGGTGCAAGTTCAGTGGGGGTGTGTTGGAGTGGTCCCACCTGCAGCACACACACTGAGAGCTGCTGAGGGAATTGTGCCTTACTGCAGGAATTGATCTGAGTAGCTGCTGCCTCTCATGCTGCCCCGCAGTGAGATGGGATGAATGGACACCTCTGCTGTCCTTTCAGCTGAGTGAGGGACCTGCCAGCTCCCAGGAAGCACGGTCCCAATGTGTTTTGCCACCTGCCTCATCTCATAATTCCGTACATGAACCCACCAGGCTTCATTTAAAAGCACTGGGGAGATCTGGGCTGCTAGCAAGGCTTTTGCTGAGCCTCCCTGCTTTGGTATTTCTGTCTTCTAACTTCCAGGATAAATTTACCTGAGGAAAATTCATAACTGCTTATTTTTCTGCACTGCTTTTTATCCCTTTATATACATATGCATATAGCACATGAAGTCTTCTAAAATGCAATTAATACCGTGCTGTATTGCTAGGAGTGTCTGTGATTACATTCTGGGATTTTTCTCAGCTGCTTTCTGCTGGTGACTCATTGTCATTCAAGCCCAGCTGGCACAACAGGGTTCTTGGTTGTTTCTGACTGCTGAGGTTTTATAGCAAATGTACTGTTACAGGCAGACAAGTGGAGAACCTTGTGTTTATTACTATTGAATTTGTCCCATTTTTATCACTGCAATCTGCAAGGTCATCTGATTCTTACATGAAATACCTGTCCTTCAGTCCTCTGCCAGCAGTTATACTGGAATTATATTCCATTTTTATAACCTGTACATCAGTACTTCTCATGCCACAGCTGTTAATGAAAGTATCAAGACAGGCAGACCCCAGGCTCCTTCCTTAAGGAACAACTCTGATAAGCTCCATTGTCTGACACTGCCCCTTTCTCCAGTGCCCCTTTCCCCTCATTTGTCTCTCTGAAGCTGTATTTTAAAACCTGCTCCCAAGCCTTTCACAGCAGGAAAATCTGACAAGCAGGTTGGGCATGGTCCTCTCTTGTCAGTGTGCTTAACCCTACAGTGTTTGATCTCTATGTCACTGGACTTTTCTGGGCAGATTCTTCTCTAGTCTCTGCTTAGTTTTAGTATTTTTTGTCCTTTTCATGTCCTTTTACTTCTCTAGAGAAATTAGGAACTTGATCCCAGATAGTTTTACATTTGCCTGCAGTGTTAGTAATTCTAATTTCAAGAAATATTTGGCTTCTTCCATGAGCAGTCTCCTGAGGTTCTGCATCCACTTTGTCTTTTATTTGTAGTGTATCATAAGTATCTATAAATCAGAAGTATATCATAAGAATCCATAAATCAAGCAATAGCTCCAAACACACAGTAGTAAGTTATGCACCATAATTTATTATAATACAAACAAGTTTGTCAAACACAATATATTGTCTACTTATGAAAATATCAATATTCACAATTTAAATAGGTGATAGGTCCCATAATTTTATATACCAGCAACTCATCTAAAATGTATTTTGTTCCTAGCTGTGGTCTTCAAGAACGTATACCTATAAGTAATTGTAAAACTGTCCATTCACAGCTTATTTTTTTTCTAATTGTAGATATTTGAAATATAAATTAAAGTACAGAAGACCATCTCCACAACAAAGATGGTTTTGTCTCCAGGATACTTTTTCCCTAAATAATGACACTATATGTGCTTGGTTAAGTTTTTACTATTGGAAAATTAGGAGGTACAAATAATACAGCAAGACAATGGCTAGTTAGCAACAGTCATTGCAAGATGCTTCACACAACCAAAAATAAGGCAATTATTATCAACAGCAGCTCCCTCTGGCAGACTAAAAAGTCAAGGCTTTATTATCCAAACTGGACTCTAAGAAGGCTTTGAATGTCTGCCAACAAGATATGGCTTGATCCAAAGCCCTCCTAAAATGATGGGGATTGGAAAAACCAACCACAAAACCCACTAGCAACCTTCCCTTTGACTTCAAAGGGCTTTGGAAGCAAGCTTTTAAAGCCCTAAATTATCAGAAGTGAAATGATCAATCCACTGTACATGAAAATTGCACCTTGTCATTTCTAAAAGGATATGGAAAACAATTGTGAGTTTTTCCAAATAACTTACAAGAATTTAATGCATTATTTTTCATAAGGAAAAAAATTACACAGAAATATTTTTGTTTTTAAATACGATAATTTACAAAAATACATTATCAGAACAGAGAAAATCAGATGACACTGATAGTCTGCGGGATAAACATTATGTTAGAAAAATTAGTAAGTCACAGCATGTGAATGGCAGCATATGCCATGCACTTAATTGAATTTTTTTTAATAAATAAAAGCCCTAAGCATTCACTATTTTAAGGTTACTATGATATTAAGTAGAATAGTGAACTTCTTGTATAAATAGGTATTTTTTCAATAGATACATTCTCAAAAATGAACCACTTATGTATATAGATATTGCACTTCAGACTCATTCACATTTAACTCAGACAAGCATTCCTCATAACAAATGTAGAATAAAAATAAGTTATAAATACAGTGTTTTTCCAAAATGAAATGTACAGTACCTTTTCCATAAGGTAACTTTGGTTACTACCAACTGACCAAGACCAAAGGGAGGTTTCTGAGAGAAGGGCAGGGAGGATGGCCACAAAACTGATTTTCTGTAAAACACTATAAAGGGAGCAATAATTTTAACCTTGTCATGGCAAATACATCAAGGCTGAGCATCCCTTTTACACTTTATTATTGCAAGGGTGAAGCTTTGAGATCACAAGGATGAACAGACAACAGACTGAGAAGCTCCTCATTTCTCTTTGGGGACTTTTGAAAGGATACCATCCCTCTGGTGGGTGAGGGTGGGAAGGGTCAGCTTTGCTGTCAGCCCCCATGTCCCCAGATGTCCCTGTCCTTGCTCTGTGTGGTCCCTGGGGTGCCTCAGCACCTCGTAGAGAATTGCTGGGCAGTTCTGCCACTGGGAGGGCCCTGGGCATCCCCTCTGCTCCTGGGCGAGCCTGGAGCTCTCTTGGGACACCCCTGCATGCCTTTGCCTGGTTTTCATGGCCTGTGCCTCCTGCTGCCATTCCCTCCTGGGGGAGGTGAGCCCAGGGTTGGTGGGGCTGGCTCTTGCAGGATGTGGGTACCAGGCACTGTGCAAACACGACCTTTGTGGCAGAAGGGAACCAGGCTCTTGTCCTCAGCAGGACTTCCCTTGGCATTTCTTAGGGGTTTGCACCAAAGCTGAGCCATCCATGTGTTTTAGAGAGATGTTTTCAGCCCTCTGATCCCACCATAGCAGGACTGACTGGATCCCTCCTCAGAGGACCTCTCTGTGCTGGTTCCTGGTGCTCCACGAGCTCCCTGCTGGCCCTGGAGATGGGCACAGGCACAAACACAGTGCTAGCACCAAGCTACCCCTGATCTGCAGCTCCTGAGGAGCTGCTCTGTGCACTGACCACACTTGTGTTTACCACACACCTTCCCTGCCCTCACACCAGTGAGGCTCTAGTAAGTGCCCAGTGTAGAATAAAGAGGTTGTGGCATGAGGCTCCAAGAGACCACATGCCAAGATCTGAAAGGGAAAGAAATTAAAAGAAATGCATTTTCAGCCTTTTTGTAAATCTCTTACTTTCAACACTCAGCATTGATGGGATGCTGGTTTTTGAGTGAAGGAAGAGAAGCTAACCTCTTTTAAATAAGTGAAATACTTAGATCAGCTTAAACTAAGGCTTTAATGTTTTTACTGCTCTTGGGTATTTAATGAACTTCTTTCACAGTTTGTTTGGGTTTTTTAACAACTAAATGGCAAATCTGCAATAGGATGACATCATCCATCAGGAGAAAATCTTAAATTGAGGTTTTTATATATTAATCCCTTAAGGCCTGAACATGGGGGATAACTGAGAATCTGTATTGATTAAGAAGGAACTTGAAGGCTCTGATCACTGCTCACAGGAGCAGCTTTGGTGAGAGCTCTGCTTTAGGCAGGCCTTGGTTTCATCCTTGAAAGTCCTTAGACACCATGACTGAAATAGTTGGGGAAAGATGCTGCTTTTGTTCTTGGCTCTAGAAACATCCCTCCCTCCCTCGAGCTCCCATCTCAGTCACATTCTTAAATAACAACTTAAAACACACAAATATTGGCAGCTTGCAGGATTGCTTTCCATGCCAAGGCTGCAACAGGTACTGTGATGGTCCTTGAGCCTTGTTCAAATGAGCCAAAACCAGGCTTGTCACCATTTGTCTCACAGGCTGCCTCCAGCAAGGAGGTCTTGACAGCACAACTGTGTGTGCTAGCATTTCATGCCAGAATCAACACAGAATTTTTGGCAAGTGCATGCTCCAGAAATGGCACCTTCCACAGTACACAAAAGCATCCATTTACTTTCTCGATAGCAAACTGATGGTCAAGTAAGGTTTTGCTGTGTTTTAAAAGGTTGTAATTAAACACTGCTGTGGCTTCACCCTTCAGATGACTTTGGATTGCACTGGTGTTGGGATGCAAAACATTTGAGTGTGACTGAACACTAAGACTTGAACTCTGAAGCATATTCAAAATGCTATATAAGAGATGGAGATGTTTGCCTTCTCACTCTTGCTCCTAAAATCAAGTGCTCCTGTTTCCTCCCGACAGTCTGATCTGCCCCTGGCCACCCAGGGAAATGAAATCAAATGACTTCTCTTCAAAACAGCCATTTCAGAAAATTACATCCTGAAGATGTAACCACTTGAAAAGAACTTGCACCCAGAAACTCCAACTATTGGCCTTTTCATGGTGATATTTTTATAGGCTTTCCATTCTTATCATACTGGTAAACAAGCATTTTGATGCAGTGAGAGTTGGCTGGGGAAATCCAAGGGCTGCTTGTTATGGAAAAGTTATGGTTTGTATAGAATTGCACAGGTTGCTTCTGACACTTAAAGAAGGCTTTCAAGGTGGCAGCTGCCATTGTGCGAAATCTTTTGCTAATAAAACAGTAGAGGAAGAAATTAATTGCAGTGTTCAGCAGCGCCAGCATATTGGCGATGTCCGACACAATATGGACCACCCAGCTGTTGTTTATAGGAGACACGTAGAGGTGATACAGTATCATGATTATTCTTGGTGCCCACAGAATGGCAAAAATAGAAGTTATAGTAAACAAAATGGCTGTTGTTTTCCCCGTGGAGTACCCTCGCAGGCGGAAATTGCTCTTCCGCCGCAGCTTGTACACAATGATGGAATTCAGGATGAAGAAGATGGAGCAGGGCACCAAGTACACCGTGAAGCAGTGCACCCAGATGAGGACGTGGTGCATGGACGTGCTGATGTAGTCTTCAATCCAGATGTTGGGCCACCAGTAGTAGGGGATGCTGGTCACAAAGCAGGTGACGTAGACACTGACGATGACTTTGCGAGTACGAGCAGGGTAGGAGACCGTGTGGTACCTGAGGGGGTGGCACACGGCGATGTACCTGTCGATGGTCAGCGGCACCGTAATCCAAATCGACGTGTGGATGGAGGAAAACTCCAAGACCTCAATTATTTTGTCCAGTACCTGAGGCATCTGTTTGTTTAAGATGAAGTCCTCCATGAGGAAGTCAACAAAGACGATGAAGAAGAGAACCAGGATGTCAGCAGCAGCTAGAGCTAAAAGGTAATTATAGGAGGACTTCTGCCTGCGAGCTACAAGCTGGGAGAGGATGATGACTGTCAAGATGTTTGCTGTGGAGAAAGAAACACAGAGTTAGGCTATTAAGATATAACATTAGCTTTTCTGAGCGCTTGCTTGGAGTTGTTCAAGCACTTGGCAACATGACCACCTTATTAAAGTTCAAGAAACCAAAAGGAAAACAGCCCACTCAGGTCCCTCAGAGAAGCTGTTGCAGTGACAGGAGCATGTGGCCCCGCTCTCAGCTGTGGGATCCCAGAGCAGGAGGTGCTGGGACTCTTGTCTGTGCACACAAAGGGAGTGGTAGCAGGAGAAAAAAGCTCACACACACACTTACTTCCCATCTTGTTTTTTTCACTTTTTCATATAACAAGGGATGAATAAGAAGGGTACTTGTAGTACTTGAGAGATTTGCTGGAGCACTAAGGTGTAGCCAAATTTTAACTACTTCCTCTTGTTTACTAGAACTTACTGTGTAGTCTTGAATTGGAAAAAAAATAAATTCTTATTATTCCTACTATCATTTTGGCTAAAGCTGTTCCCATCAGAGGCTGGTATCACTTGGCCAGAATACCCGAAGAAGTGCTTAAAAATCAGAGATCTGGTTTACTGTAGAAGTGACTGCCAAATGTTTGTAGTTGATACTTTCCTAAGTGTTCTGTAAATCACCTCTTCTGTGCATTCAGTGCTTCAAACATTTCTGCCAGCTTTGATGGATTTCCCAAAACAAATCAAAAATAATTGTAAAGATTCCTTTAAACCAGAGAAAAAGGAAGCTGGTAACATAAAGGTAATGACAGCCTAGGACACATCCTACAACTGAAAATTCTTGTTTTTTAAAAAACTGTTTTACTTGGCACTGAAAAAACTTTCTCCTTTGTGAATGCCTTCAAAGCCTGCTGTCTGGGAGCAGATTTCTGGCACCAGGGAAATGAACTGCAGCAGAGTGAACGATCCTGACTAACAGCCCTCACCTATTTTTGTGTTAACTGAATGTATTAATTTTGTATCTTGGAAAATAAACGAAACGAAACGTGACAATCAACTGACTCTTTCCCTGTATTTAAAAAAACAAAAAAAAAAAAAAAAGAAGCAGCAAGATCTTTCCAATGGTACTGTCTCAAATTGCCTTCAGGGGAATTTTCCCAATTCTGTCCTCCATTAACGTGAATGCAACTGCATTGATTTCAGCTCAGCACAGACGTGGGAGACAAGAGGTGATACAGCCAGAACTGCTGTGTCATTTTTCATTTACTTGCTTAGAAATGTCTCTGCTGAGCCTGCTGACAAGCCCTGGAGGTGCAGTGAGTGATGTACTGTCAAGGAAATCCTCGAGCTGGAGTGTTTATCATGGCTCTGCAGCCACTGCTGGATTTGGCCAGCCAGGCTAACTGGCTCAGCTTCACAGATATTGGATGTGACCCATGGGGTGCATCTTCTCTTCAAATCCTCTGCCTTTGACTCATTCCAGTAGCAGCAGCTGGAGCCAGTGAGCAGCAAGGGGGATGTCTGAAGGCACTGGTCCCTGCTGGTGACTCTGGCCTGCCAGAGCAGCTCCTGCAGGGATGCTGAAGCCATGCTGTGTTCAGGTACAGCAGCCCTGCTCCTCACACTTTCTATCTATTGCAGGGGTCCTGCTGCTCGGTTCTAACTCCACTCTGCTTTGCTACAGGAGCAGATTTATGAGCAGTCCCTTGTACCCTTTGCCCCTGCCTCTCTCAGGGTTCTCAGCCACAGCAGTAACAGCATGTGCTGAAATGCAAGTTATTTATCTAAGGCCAGCGAGCCTTGCTTGGTGAGCCAGATTAGAAAATTGATCTGAAAAAGTACACACGAGCTCTACCCAATTTTTTCTGCAAGGGTTACTGTATCTTGTATTGGAAATGCTTTCCCTGGGATCACATTAGAGCTTTTCTCTTGCTGGATTATATGAAATGTAGTAACACCATTTACTTTGTAAAAACAGAGACATACTGGGATGCAGCAGAAAGCTGCCAATATGCCACTGTCTTAGTACAGGGTCTGTGAGTATTTCTCCTGCTGCACACTGTTTAGGGAAAGTGCAGATGAGCAATGGATGCCTTCATCCATTTCCTAGCCAGTGTTAAGTTGGTCCTTGGTGTGTCCTCAAACAGTATCTAAAGCTCAGTAAAATGGGAAGTGGCTGGGCACACCACTCTGTGTGACCAGCCGTGTCCTTGTGCCAGTCTCTCAGTAACTCCTGAGAGTCCTGCTCTCCTGTGGGCAAAAATTACCCACTGGGGGTGAAAGGTGACAGAAGAGTATTTGTGACCATATTTTAACCTTGCTGACACTGATTTTGGCACTAGCATGGTAGTCTGTGATGAGAACTATGGCAGAGATGGTGATGATGATGGAAATATAAAAATATCTGTCTCTGCGGTAATGTAGGTGGAGCTACATACAGCTGCTGGATAGGTCAGCACCCCTAAATCATCCTGGATGGTACACTGCCCATTTCTTGCAGTGTATTTCTAGATACTAAGTGGTTAAGATAATTTGAATTTGAAAGAGATTGATCACTGTGCTGGGAGATGATTAGAGGATGACAGATGGGAATTTATGCCAGTGTCACTTGCTGCAGTGCAGCATTCTGAATTTATAAATATCTGTTTGAGAACCAAGGCTTGATTGGGGACTAGCTGGCTGAAGCCCTGAGGTGCTACTGGCAGATGATTAAAAGCAACTGTACAAAATGGCAGTCTCAATTCTTTCCCTCCAGGCATGAGACATGAGACATTTGAGCATCCAAAGGTCTCTGATACCCAAACACTTTTGTTCCAGGCTGCTCAAAACAAGGCAACCTTCACTCAGCCAGGCTTCATCACAGGACACTTACATCCCTCCTTTGACATCTCTTCTGACTTTATCAGCTTCTGAGTACAAACTGCAGCACCAAAATTCATGCCATTGCAGGTCCTTTGTGTCTGAGAGGGATCTTCCTTTAACGAGTAACTTTGGTTCCTGTGTGGATTTGGGTTTCCTTCCCATACCAAAGCTGTGCTGCCTTGGCTGCAGAGCCTGGGCAGTCTCCTGTATCTCAAAGCAGTGCTGTGCCCCAAGGGCACAGTTCTGCCCCCAGCTTCTCATTTCATGGATTACAGTCATCACTCAAATGGTGTCTAAGAATGGCCTTTGCAGGGGATTTGAAGAACTTTCAGTTACTATTTTCACTGCATGTGAGCTTAAGCAGGAGTGATTATATCTGTCTAAAGAAGAAATAGGCATAGTTCTGGGCTTTATTTGTGTTTGGATTTTTTTTTTGTTTTTGTTTTGTTTTGTTTTTTTTTTTTTTTGGTTTTTTTTTGTTTTTTTTTTTTGTTTTTTTTTTTGTTTTTTTGTTTTTGTTTTTGTTTTTTTGTTTTTGTTTTTTTGTTTTTTCTTTTATTTGACAGCACTTTGCACGTACACAGAAGCTTGTGCACTCAAATGGCCTTTACAACACAAGCAGCAGCTCCCTGCATTGGGAACAAGGCTGGTTCTGTAGTTCAGCAGTTCAGCTTTATAAACTACTTAAACGAAGTAGCCACGAGTGTTGCTCACTGAGCGTGATAAACATTAGGTCATGGAATATAATGGACACCTTTTACCCAACACAGTTGTTGCTAGGATCACCACAAATTATTGTGTAATGTGTGAAACTTCTCTGCAGGCTTAGCAGTAGGCACCTGACTGGCACAGAGAGATAGCTTACAAATGGGAAATTTTAAGTTGCCTCAGAAAAAATGTTAGTAACACCTCCTTCTCAGATTTAAGAACTCTGAGAAGTGCAATATGCTAAAAATAAGCAGTGAGAAAAAGGGATGTTCTGGCTTGATGGGAATAGATGATTTCCTCCAAGCTAGGAGGCAATATTCATATGTTAACAGGTACTGTGGCCAGCAGGCAGATCAGACCATGGCTGCTCACCAATAGTTACCAGACAGGACATGTGGATGGCATTCATCCCTTACTTTGTGTGGGAGCTCTCTGGAGAAGCTGATGACAATGGCTGATTTCTGACAAAGATGCTACATAACAGAAGTTAATAACAAAAAAAAAAAAAAAGAATACAGTGGCAATGTAAATACATAATAATTACTTATGCTGGCTATAGCTGGTTATGTGATCTTTAAAATGACCTCTGGATGCCGTTTGCCCTTAAAGAAGATAGGGTAGGTGCACATTTTCCTCTTACAACCAATCTAGATCAAACTCAGCACTAAAGCAGATGAGGACAAACTGAATAGTGCTTCAGTTTGTTCCTCTCTTTTATTATCATATCCTGATTCGCTTCCTTAAACTGTTGTGAAGCATAAAGGGATACTTTATAGAATATAATTAGTGCAATACAAGTTTTGTCTTCCCAGGGAGTTCCTGTGAGGATTGATTTTTGAAAATAAATTGATTTATTTGTTGTTCAGCTGTCTGAGTGCTGTCAAACAGCACACAGCAAGGCACCCCCAGGAGAGAAGAGCTGTCAGCCCCTTCTGCTAGTGCCTACATCATTTCCCAGGGAATGGAGAGGGATATATGCAAAAAAAAAAAAAAAAAAAAAGTAATCATATAAAAAGCANTAAAACTATGGCAGGCACGGATACAGGATTGCTACTGGAGGAGATTTCACATCTTGCAGGAAGGCCCTCGTGTGGCTTGTGCTTAGAAAATCCCTTGTGCAGGGACAGACCACGGCAGTTCTGAGGGTGAAAGAGAACCTGGAGGTAAAGGATGTCCAAGCTCCTGCTCAGGACAACCCAAACTCCCTCCTATGTGCAGGAGTCCGGTTTAGTTACTGCCAGGGAAAACACAGCATGGCCTTGTGCTTACAAGTCACAAGTGAATGAGACAGTCAGTGCCAGAGGCCAGATTCTGACAATGAAATCTGGCCTCTGGGGCCATTTTTCTCACTGACAGCATTTATTAGCTGAGATGGCTCTGGGGAAGGATGCAGTGAATGAGGTACTCTGCTCTGCAGCTGGCATTAGCCATCACTGGGTCACAGAGGCCAGAGAAGGATTTTAATCCAGCACAAGCACTTCCTCACTGTTGGAGGGCACAGACACAGTAATGGCATGGACATGCCAGTGGCTGATATCCCTTTGAGCCCTGCCAGCCTCTGAGGCTGGAGTGCAACAGCTTGTCTGGCAGAAAGGTGAAATTACACTGTGCTGCTTTTGGCTTTCCTAGACCACTGGAGATTTTCTGGAGTAGTCTGTATAAAATAGGGCTATTTCTGCAGTATAAGAATGGCCCAGAAGGAACACTGAACTAGGATGTGGGGAGGTCTGGTCTGGGCTCACTGGGGCCACATGTGGGTAAATGTGACAGGGATCTGGTTCTCCTCTTGCCATCTTCACCCTCCTTGTTCACCTTTCCTGAAACAGATCTACAGAGCAGAAAGTCTCTAATGAATCTCAGACATTGCTCCTGCTGCTCCAAAGCCTTATTCAGAGATACCCACACATGACAGAAATGTCTAAAATGCACATCTCAAAGTCTAGCCTTGCATCTCACTACTAGAGCAGTACAGCTTTCTAATGGAAACTGGTGCTGGGAACAGAAAAAGTGATCTGCAAAATGATGCAGAAATCATAAAAGGAATTTGGTTACTCATTCAACATATCTGGACAGACAGGGATTTTCAAGGCAGTTTGGGTGTCTCATTTGGCAGGTGTCTGAGCTGTCAGTGCAGTGTAAGGGGTCTCAAGCTGAGTAACTTGAACTCCAGGGTGACAAAACCATTCTACCCTTTTGATAGCAAATGCTGAAGTACTGAGGCAGGTGCCAAAGGTGTTTCATGGGATGACTGGGATGGAGAGAGGATGTGATTTCATAAGGGCCATGAATTCTTTACTGAACATGAATAATTAAGAGGATTTTACCTTTGATTGTGGTTTTGCTAAAATAAACCAGTCTTTATGTCTTCCTAAAGCATTAGGTAATGCAATAGGAGCTCATTCTTTGCAAACCCCATGGCCAAGCTTTCTCAGAGACTATGCCAATTTTACACAGTATGCAGGAAATTACAGACTTTGTAAAACCATTGCAGTTTGGCTTTATTCCCCCACAGAGAATATACTGCATCCCCACCAGATATATCACTCTTCAGTGTGCTGTCAGGACATTGAAGAAAACACACTTGGAGTGAACAAATATGTGAGAAATATCCTAGTCTGATGTAACCGACTGACAGGTGATTTGTCTTGAGACCAAAAGCAACCTCTAGAGCACCTGTGCAGGCAATACTCCAGATGATGGAAAAGATGGAGAGAATTAATGACTCTACACTGCAGGTACTCTGTTTCAGGTGGCAGAAGGGAAGAATTTCAGTGTTAAACAGGCAAGCTTCTCTTTTCTTCCATGGATAAAGGGATAAAATTCTTTTTGGTCATCTTCTGTACTGCTAATTCTGGTCCTGCTTGGCTGCCCGCACTTCATTCTCTCTGCACAACCACACTGGGGTCCTGAGGGGCAACCCAATACCATCTTCTCCCATGAAGTCACCCCAAGAACAGCACCAAGGGCACTCCAGACATCAGATTTTAGTATCTATAAGTACATAGCCATATTCTGCAAAATGAAAACTGATTTGTGTGTATGCCTCCTGTGCTCATGGAGCTAATTTTGGCTTTGTTTCCTTTTCTGGTGTCTCAAAGGTAATGAGCAAAGAGATTATAGGCTCAAAAAGACCACCTGAAACAGAAGGTGGAAGTTTTTGTGGGCAGGGATTGCTTTGCCCCTCGTATGTGAAAGCAGAGCACACACCCCA
>VZTT01069609.1:14233-77914 GCA_013400855.1 Buphagus erythrorhynchus
AAAGTGGCAAAAAGAAAAATGTTACACTGAATCAGAAATGAATTTTCACCCAGAGGTGTCTAGGGGAGAGAGATGTATGTGAGTATGTGTGCATTCATATGTGTAAGCTACTGAATAGGAAGGATAAATAACATAAATAACTGTGTGAAAGCATTATTTTACTCACTCCCAAATATTGCATGGTATTTCTTTTTGAGAATAAGATACATCCATTTCAAAGCAAAGATTGATCTCTCTTCTGAATATAAATTACTTTAGGGAATGCTAAAATAATTTGTGGAAACTTTAATGACTTAAACCTGAGTTCTGTAGTAACTGTATATCTGGACTGAGCTTTCAGGGTATTAAACAGAAAAACCTACTGTAAGATAGTGTTGGACTGGTTTTTCTTTTTTATGCAACAGAAATATCTCTCCTAAGGGATCTTAAATGGATGAAGAGCAGGTGTTTTGATTTGATGGTAAATTGGTAAGCTTATTACCCTCAAAATTAACACAAGCTACAACCAGATATCATCCCACTTCAAAATATCAAGAGTATGAAACAACAACACAACACCCTTAATACTGAAATATAATTCAAGTAACATGAATGCAAAAGTTAGTCAATCCATGCTTATATATATGTATATATATAGTTATTGCTTAATATAGCATTTATGAATTATTTCTTCCCAGTAACTTCTTAGACGTCAGTTAGAGATAGTAAATGGAAATTAAAAATAACGTGAGTAGGTTGATGGTTTTGTGTCCCTCTTTGTTTGATGAGACAAATTAAGTTTTCAGTGTGCTCTATATGGGTGCAAGCCATTATGCATCAGAGAATTCTGTCCAATTCTGATCAAAGTCTGGTAAGAACTTATATTAAAAATTTAAAATTATGACTTCACAGATAGACCACTTCCCTCTACCTTCCCTCTCCTAGTTGTTACTCTTCTAGCTATTGGTGCAGGTTTTGTTCATTAACTCATCATTTGAAGTGGATTTCTCATTCAAAATCACACTCTTGCCTGCTCCAAAGAACCATGAGACACAAAGTCATAGGAAAAAGCATATGCTTTGTAACAAAATTACCATTTTGAAACATAAATTTCATCAACTTTTAATGTGAGAAAGTGAGTCCATTTTCTGTTTTATTCATATTAAAGTCAAATTCTGTGTCAAAAAAACCCCTTAATATATGCAGTTTCTCTTAATTCTATGAAAATTTCAAGGATAACCAAAGAAATCATGACCAGTCCACTCTTTAAGAACAGTATGGGTCCTGTCTTAAACAGAGACAGTATGTTATATAATCAATATAAGCAGAATGGAAAGATCAGTATGAATATAGTGAAGAATAGGTTTTTTTTACGAAGTGTGGTTTGACACATACAATTAAGTAATCAAGACAAAAAATTCCTGAACTAAACATGCTAGCAGTATAAAAAATAAGGCTGAGGCTAGTTTAAGTAAACTAGAATTAGTGCAGTATGAGTAATACTAAGTCAGTTATGGATTATCTGTTCTTGCTGAGTTAAACCAAATGACCTATGCTGTTTTGAACAACATATGTTACCAGAACGTTGTGCTTCAGCACACACCATGTTTTCACATACCAAAAAGGCATGTTTTCACCTTTCATATAAGCAAAAGATTCATTTTATAAAGTGAATAGATTTAGCCTTAATAAAAGAGACAGGATGTTTTCATGATCGTAAAGTTGTCACTTTTTTTTAATAAAGATATACAACTTCTTTTCAGTACTCCAGTCAATATGTCAGTCCTTTTTCCTTTTCCTGTAAAATTCTTTCTCAGATAGATAAATATTCCCAGGTCCATGATGAGGATATTAATGGAAAAAGTATTTTCCACTGCCATGATCAAACAGATCTGGGTGATGACATGTATCTTAGGAATTCACTAGCTCCCTTTTCTTTAAGTATCCACAAGGTTTGTGGGCTTTTTTTCCAGTTTTTTCTCCTCCCATCCTGAATACCATGGCCTGTTTTTTGCCTTATTGCTCTCCTTGTTAAGGAGAAATCAGTTGTGTAAGAGCTACAGAAACTTTTACAATCAAAACTCTAATTATTTCCTGAATTCTATCTCGATTTGCATTCAGCTGGCATTCTCTCCTACTGGTCCACTAGGTAGAATGTCAGCTGTGACACTGATGAAATGTTCTGATTATTCTAATGATCTAGAATACCAATCAACCACCACTGAAAATGCAGAAACAAAAAACAATTGGAGAAAAAAAATCAAACTGTATATATTTGACAGATAAAATCTTGGAAACTGCTTTAATTCCTCTGTGTAGAATCCTTACTATTTTTATATATGCAGCAGTATATTTCTGCATGAAACATTTTAATTCAGTTCTATCAAAGGAAAGGAGCCCAAAAGAGCAGAATCAAATGCATTAGAAATGTACAGTCAGATATTCAGGGAGTATAGATGGTATATAGCTCCACTCATTTCTTGCACTAAGTTGTCTCTCAAAATGGTAAGGAAGAGCACAAGAAATGAAAGGTTACTAAACTAAAACTTCTGAATTGAGAGTCAGTTAAATGTCACCTTCAACAATCTCTCAAAACAGCAGTGCTGCTTCTCTCTGATCTTAGGAAGAAGGCTGTGTGAAAATTTACCTTTCTGAAATGCAAAGTGACACTGTGGTAGCAAAATCAGAAAATCAACATATTTAGAACACAGCAGCAGCTTGTGCTTTTGGACATATACCATGATATCCCCTAACCACTAGATTCAGGTGTTTTCACATCCCACATCATGTCTTTGCCTTTTTGTACATACTCTCATGTTGTGGTTCGCGTTTTATTTATATGTTGTGTGATTGTAATGTGTTCCTGTTGAATGGTTTGTTCCAAATGGTACCCCTTGTTGTTGTGAAATGGCCTCTCCCTTTCCCGCCTTTGCCCCAGTCCGTCACCCTAAACCCCTCCCCTCGAGCTGGAACCTTCCCTGTCCCTCACCCCAAACCCTGCCCCTCTGAATGTCAATCCTTCCTAGCCCTCCCCTTGTTCTAGGGGTTTCTGTGTCATGTATCCCTTACTCAGTTGATGATTTGCTGAGTTGTGTGTAGCCCCACCCTCGATGTGCCCCATTGGTTCTATGTACCCCTGACTCCTCCCCGTGTAACACCCATCGCTTTCTCTGGTTGGTTTGTGCCTGTACCCTCCCCTGGGGGAGGGCCCCTATTTAAGTTGCTGCACGGGTGTGTTCCTTGCCTTTTTGGGTTCCCTTCCCTGGCGTTCAGTTCCCATCCCGTTCCTCCTTAGTAAATCCCTTTCCTCGGAATCCAAGCTGGCCTCCTCCTGGTCCTTTGTCCTTTCTCAGATGCGGAAAGCAGCGTGAAAGGCTGAGTGCCTCAGCCAGACTCCAGGTCCTTGGCGTCCTGGGGCTGGCCCACTCCTGACGGCAGCGGCCATCAGCTAGCCGGGCCCACAGGGTCAGAGTGGACAAGGGCTGAGCTGCGTCACTCTCAGTTGAGTGTGCTTGAGCTAATGGCCACTGTAGCTCAGATGAGAATGTCATTCTATTGAAGTCTAAACACATTTCACCTTGCTGGTGAAAAAGGGAAAATTTCTGTCTTAAATATCGCTCCTCTTTATGTGTATTATTGATAAAATATATATATTTAAAGTTCTTTGTTGTTCTTTGTTGCCTGTTTTTTGGTTTGGTTGGTTGGGATTTTTGGGGGGTGGGTTTTTTTCTCAAAAAAGAGACTCCATCTTTTTGAGAATGCAATGAAAATGCATCTGATAAAATACAAACCTGGTCCTACTGTAAACACCATGCAGCTGATGCTCATTTTTGTCCCTTGATGTTATTGCTCTTCAGCAATTCAGAAGGTATTTGAAGTCTGATAGAAAACTGTGACCTCTTTTCTGCTCTCTGCTGTTCTGTGCACTAATATGTTATATTTTCCTTGATCTTCAGGCAGGTTTCAGGACATCAACCATTTTTGTATCCTTTTGTAACGACTGAATGTCATTAGCAAGAATAAGTACATAAATCTGAGATACTATTTCATGAGTGTTGCACATGGCTGTTTATACAGGCAATTCAAATAGCTCTACTGAATGGATATCACACCCAGACACTTTGAAGGAGGCTATAAACAAAAAGATATATAAAAAAGGAGACACTGGACTCTGATAGATCTCTCTGTATGAACTCTCCACACTCATATATCTAATTCCCAAATACTATTTTTAATGACTACAAAGTGTATAAAGATTTTCTTACGAAATACATATTCGATGAATGTGTCAGGTGAATGTATATCATATAAAAAATGTATGAATAAGTATGAATTTAATGTTAAGGGAGCTTGAGCTATTTCCACTTCTTTCACTAGCTACTTCTCCTCCATCCCTTTTGGCAGCTGTTTACATTAGGGAAGATTTAATCTGGTCAGGGAATGTATTCATGGAATCAACTTAGTTGATTCACATTCAACAGCCCTGTGCTTGTTTGAGGAAAATTACACTTCCGCTCCATTCCAGGAGAGAAATTATCTTCGCACCTGGAAGTCTGAAGGAAAACACTGTTTAGATGAAACTTGTATAAAGTGATAGTAACTAAGGTTGATTTTGATTCATTGCCAAAAGGGAGATGTAGTAAATAGGGTTCCATGGGAGTCTGCCATGAACTGCAGACAGATATATAAATATATGCTCCAATAAAGTACATATCTCAATGCAAATACAGCATATCTTTACTCTCCTTAGCAATAGTCCACAGAATATATAGTCCATTTACTGGTTTTGCAATGGTTTGATTCTATCAAACCATTAAGGTTCAATACCAGAACCAGTAGAAAGGGTTTAGAATTCAAAATAATTTGAGAAATCAATCTAATATATTTAGAAGATAATAAGAACAGGAGCAAATTTCTAAAGTAAGCTCAGATAATTTGCAACACAAATAGGAATGCAGTGCAGGAAACCTGCAGTTTATCACAAATAACAAGCAGAACATGATTCAGACCTGTCATGTTGTTTAAAAAGCTGTAAGAGCTAAAGATTTTTGGTATTTCTGCTCTTTCCTGAAAACTGCAGTTCAAGGAAGATGTTAGCCAACTGTCTCCAGAGAACAGCTATGGAATAACAGAATAGCTGAAGAAGAGTTGAAGTCTGAGTTGTCTCCAAAGACTAAATAGAAGCTTCACAGATGAGTGGTATATAATATGCTTCATGGCCACTGAGGTTAGGACAGGAAAAAACAGAGTAAAATTACAGAAAGAAAGATTTCCATGGGGTAGCCACCATTCATGTTGTAAAGGGTTTTAAACTAAAATACTTGGTTGAAGCAAGCATTTGAATATGGTTCACCAAAGCTTTTGGAAACTACTTAGCCAGAGTTGCAACAGACCTCATTAATCCTCCACTGGACTTTCTCCAGTCTCTCTTATTTTGGTATATTCTATAACATTATTTCTTTCATTCTCCATGACATATAAGAAAGGTTTGGTTGCAAAAACACCCCAAGAAAACCCAGAAGGATTATTTAGTGTATTACAAGGTACAGAAAAAGACCTTGAATTGTTTATCATTGAATGGTAATTTCTTATGAATTAGTTTTAATGCATATAAAAATTATATAAATTGCGTTTTGAGATAATAAAACAATATTTGGCAGGCTTTGACATAAAAAAATCATGATTCAAGAATTTTCCTGTTCTGCAGAGAAGATCATAAAATGTACTTTTCACTCATTACATAAATTAAAATTCACTCCTTTTATCTGCCCAGCATAGCACCCAGCCCTTTGTCGTACATAAAAAAAAAGAAAATTACTTGAAAATTAATTATGTCTTTCCTGTGGGATGAATCTCAACTGAATTAATAACAAGCCCAAAATCTGCAAACCTTTTTTTTTTTAATCTGAGGAAAAAATATACAAGATCCCAACAGAAACATGTCTCTTTTCATGTTCTTGCTCTTTGACCCATGTCTATTTTAAGCAAATCTTTGCATACATGTAAGAACTGAGATTTCATGCTAAGTTATGGATCTGTGAAAATAAGTTTGCTGGTAAAATCAAACCGCCTCGAAAATACATAGAATCAAAGAATCACTGAAGCATAGAATGGTTTAGTTTGGAAGTGACCTTAAAGATCATCTAGTTCCAGCCCCCCTGCTGTTCACTAGATCAGGCTGCTCATGGCCTGGTCCAATCTGGCCTTGAACCCTTCCAGAGCTGGGGAATTCACAGCTTCTCTGGCCAAACTGGTCCAGCGCCTCACCACCCTGAGTAAGGAATTTCCCACTAACATCTAATCTAAACCTGTCTCCTTTGCCTCTTGTCCTGTCACTCTCTGCCTTCCCTTTTACAAGCCTCCTTCAGGCCCTGGAAAGATGCAGTGAAGTCTCCCTGGAGCATTCTTCTCTCCAGGCTCAAGAGCTCCAGTTCTCTCAGCCTGTTTTGACAGAAGAGATGCTCTGCGTCTCAGGTCACCTTCATGGCCATCCCCTAGCCCACCTGTAACAGGTCCACATCTTTCTTGTGTTAATTGATTTAATTGAGTTAATGGATTTTAAATATTTAGAGAATAAGAGGGATTTCAAATAAGATATCTCATTTTATATTAAGAAGAAGCTTCTATGCTGTAAAACATTACAAAATCTGAAGCTGTCTCCCTGAGTTGCTGCTCATTATTGCTGAAACTGTGGAACTGTAGTAACTGTAATATTTACTCTTGGTGAAAGAAGAAGCCAAACTTAAGACAATTCTAAGTATCTGCCAGATCCTTAGCTCTTGTGACAGATATTGTCCCTGTAAGAGAGGATAAATCTGACAAACAATACAGTATTTTATATCCTGAACATATATATTTATATATAATGTGATATATTTGTGACCTTGAACTACTAAATGTCTTTGGGCATGAAGGATTTGGAACAGAGATAAAGCAAAGATGATTCATCCAGAAGGAAAAGAGTAATAGAAGCATGGTAAAGGTGAAATAAGTGTAAATAACAACCAGGCTGGATTGGATACTGATTTATATGTTTTTGTCTAAGCATAACATGCCTATGAAATGTAATCAGCTCATTAGAATTTTGCTTCTTTTTATACTGATTAGAGTAGCAGTTTGACAAAGCTTCATCCAAAGGCCAGCAACATCGTGGGGGAGCTCATCCTCCAGCTCGAGCAAGGTTTGCTAAGTGAGGCTCAACATTAACTTGTACAGTGAAAGAAACTTAAAGAACTGCCACACTTTCCCTGTCTGGTGTTACAGAGCCACACTTCAGCTCTGAGTACACTGTACATTTCCATTCAGGAGGCAGGGAGCTATTTGGCCCCTGCTGAAAGTAGGTGTGCTTTATGAATGAATTATGCTTCCTTTCTCTGTACAAAGCCATTTACTTCCAGTTTCATTAACATCATACAGATCAATATATATTTAATTATTTTACAGAACATGTGTAGAGCCCAGAGGGACATTACAATGGACAAGCAAGCTTCAAAGATATTTAAAATTAAGGGCAAGAAATTTTTCTTTGTAGGCAGGGAAGAAAAAAAAACAAAAATTGATATTGTTTTTTATCTTCTAATGTACTCGCTGTAATTTTATATATTTTTATTTATACACTTTCTTTGTGTGCTAGATGTATTATTTATGAGTAATATATTATTTATATATTTAGATATATTCAATTTTTAGTACGAAAAAAACATATGCAGCTTTATTAAAAATAAGATATTTCATTGATTCCAGTGAAGTTATTAACAATGCAATTAAATTAAAAAATGTGATTCAAGATTTCTTCTATAAGATTTGCATACAGTGCAAGAATATTTCATTATTATGTAATGAGTTTGCTGATAAGTACAACCAAATGATGTAAGTATTATTAGGCCATGAAGAAGTGCAGTTGTAAATAATACCTATTCCTTCCAAGCTTTCGTCTAAATAGACATGCCCTGAGAAATTACTTCAGTGAAAAAAAGAAAAAAGTTAGGAGATTGGCACTGATATATGGTGTTCATCATCCATAGGTGAACTTTTGAGTCAGATTTATGTTCACAGTGAACTCAAATCAATAGAAGTAATGGCTGATGGGTATGAAACCTCTTAGGCCATTCTTAAGTTACAATTTGGCAATCTTTTCATCAAAATTATGGCCAGAACAAAACCTAGAGCTAAATTACCCCAGGACCAGCATTATGTGGGAAAAAAACCATGCAAATTGATTTTTTAGGATATTCAAAGCTTTACATACAAAAATATGATGAAATGATTTCTTCATTTTTTAGAGGGAAATGTTGGAAGGTGAAAAAATAATAGTAATAAGTAATCTTTAAGCTACTCAAACCAAGTGTGTTGGAGAGATTAATTGCTTTTACCATACTCTATAGTGAAGCCTAGGCATATTTCTACTTTGTATGTTTGTATGTATGTATGGAAAATTGTCTTGACAGTGTTCTGGCTGAGATGTAAAATCTACCCATAATCCTTTTACTCACTGTGGCAATGAAAAAGCAGATCATTGCCATGTGCTCATTCCAAACCTTTGTCTACTCTGTGTGCATATTCAAATAGAATAAAAAAAAAAAAAAAAGAGAGGAAAACCTATTAATCCTGTTTTTGATCTCATACTAGTTTTGAGTACACCAACATGGATTTTAGAGTAATTTCTGAAAAAATACTCACATAAAAGATAAATCAAGCATCAATGAGAAAACAGAAATACAGAATATAATGAAGCTATTTTTTTTTACTTGTTAGAAAACAAATTTATATGCAAAATAAATTTACCTCACCATAAAATTACTGTTAACTGTACATAAATATTGTCAATAAATAATTATAAGTATAGGTCTAGATGTTAATTTACTCATGGCTATGGCCTTTATTTTAGGATATTTTATCAAACATTTTTTGATTAGAATTCTGAAGCTTGAGGCAAGATATTTTTATTTTGTTTGAAATGTGCTACTATCCCTAGTTGCTTTGTGCTTGATGAACAGGCGTAACAGGCTTTCCTGGAACATCTTATTTTAGCACTTATTTTTGCTTTGCTTTTTTAATTGGCCAAATTCCAAATTAGGAATATTGAGTTAAGTTTTTAACAAATATTCTGAGAATGAGTCAGAAAAACAGTACAACAAATTGTAAGTAAGTTGGCTTCTCCAGCTCCACATGGGGTCAGTTGGATATTTTGTGGTGTGCACTGTAGAAGCAACTTGAGTCCACAATTACTACAATATTATTTAAATTGTTTTTCAAAACAGGACTGTGATTTGTACAGTTAAAAGGAATTGGGTACAAGTAACTTTCTTCCAAAATTGACTTAGAAGAATGACAGTGCTAAATGTAATGGTCTTTAGTCCATGAATCTCCATATAGTTTGAGTTGTTGTAGTTTATATGACCTTTTGAAGGACAGACTTCCTATAACTGATTCATGGTTAATGTTAAATATGGTTTTATAAATTTGCATAATCTTCACGCACTTAGGGTTTCAAAAAGAGCAAAATAATTAAAAAAAAAAAAAGCTAATCCCTCCACCTCCCTTTGCAATTACCCACCCCAAATATCTGCTTGAGGATGATGGTAATGAAGGATAGGGACTTTGTGGTTTGATGCAGGCTCCCCGTGGTATTCCTTTGAACTGCTGAGATGTAGACACTTACTCTTTCTTGTTTATTCTAGTTTTCTCAAACCTTGCCACTCAGTGTAACTCAGTGTAACTCAGTTCAAAGCAAAACATAAAATGATGTAGTTTTAAAGGACTCATTAATTTTCTTTGTACTCAAAAGCAGCTCCATTAAAAAATGTAATAAACAAATTCTGAACTTGAACACGTTCCAATTTTACTGCTGTTTACTTCAAAGGGTCCTCAAAAGAGTGTGCTGGAGAATTGAATTCTTGTGTTGAAAAATTAATTCATTACTGACACTGACCCATTTTTTAATTCTCTCTGGTTTATGAATTTTTAAGGTTTATATATTTGTAAGACAAGTCCATGCTTAAATGTCTTTTAGGACACTACCCCTTGAAAGATTAAAAAGCAAACCATGCTATGCTTTTTGAAGCCAGAAAGATAGTCTAGGAACTGCAATTGTGTCTTGACTGTGTCTGTTGAGGCCAAGATTTCTAAATAGATTATGTTATATACGCAAATTTTTTGTAATTTTTGAGACAATGTTGCTCATAAGATTGGCATTAACTGAGAGATTAAGACCGGTATTTTTGTCTTTACAAATAATTTATCAATTATTTTTGCTGTTGTTTGGAAAAGCAATAGCTTGCTCTGTGCTTCACAAAGGTTATAAATCTCTGTGGGCTGCAAATAACATTGCAAGTGTTAATGCTTCTCTGCAATACTCAGTTCCTCTGACTGACCCAAGATGGTTGCACCATGTGCT
The DNA here is from genome assembly GCA_013400855.1 of Buphagus erythrorhynchus. Lineage (NCBI taxonomy): Eukaryota > Metazoa > Chordata > Aves > Passeriformes > Sturnidae > Buphagus > Buphagus erythrorhynchus. The sequence continues at coordinate 24,609 of VZTT01069609.1, forward strand.
CACCCTTCTGTGAAGGGAAGACAAAACCAACTACAAGATCGGTAGACAGGTTGCAGCACAGCCAATTCTACAACTAGAAGTTCTGTATCCAGAGAAAACTCCAAGAACAGTGTTCAAATGGACAGTAATTTCTAAATAAGCAAATAACATAAAATCCCATCCCAGCCGTTTCGATGTGGTTGATATTCTACTGGGTAGCATAAAAGTACAGTAGGTACTGTTAGAAATTTAGCTTCATGTATGGCAGCCTGTGGAGCATGCCAAGATGCCTCAAATTAGTGTCTTCCCTTAGCCAATCCTGAAAACTTTTTGAATCTTCACAGACATGCACACCAGAAGTTACTGGAAGTCAGTATTAGTACATATCTCCTTCTGCTTACTAGTAAGAACATCTAAATATTTAAATGCTTGGGGCATTACATGATGTAATTTTCATGTATTGCATTGCCCTATAATTATTATATAACTAGATTTAAATAGAGTGAGTGTGGTTTATAATATCTGATTATAATAATATTCTGCTATTTAATGCATGTAATTATTGCTGCTGATGGCAAACTATAATTATTCTGTTTCTTGTAATAATTTCTAAGATGGAATTTTGAAAGTCTCTTACAAAGATTCATCAAATTTTTCCAGGAAGTTGTTTTGATTTTTCTAAAGCTGATCTGATTATTTTGACTGCTCTAAATAATTTCTGGAGATTTCTCTTGTGCAGCAATCTCTACTAGAACCAAAGGGAGGAAATGCAGTGTTCCAAGAAGAGTGAACAATAATAAAACATGGTGTGTTACATCTGCTGGGCTGTAACAGATAATACAGTATACAAGAAATAGTACTTCCCAACCTGTGATCTAAGAACTGGAAGAATAGAGTTTTATATTTCACTTGAAATATCTGCTTTCACAAAGAAATTATCTTTGTGGATGTGTGCAATATCTAATAGCATGCATTTTTTAGTAAATATATACAGTTGGCTCAGTGGTGCCATAGCATAAAACGAGGCATGGGGGGCTGCTACACAAATAGACATACAATATCCAAATATTTTCCTAGTTTTCACAGACTTTTCTGTGTGGTATTTTCTTATTATGATGTTGAGAGAATTGAAAGAATAATATACAAACTGTAGTGAAGCCTTACAGTGAAGGAAAATGCACATCTTGGTTATCCAATTAAGCTTTCAAATAACAAGAGATCTTAACCAGAGCTCCAGATTACTTAACATAAATAATTAACATAAATAATTATACAACAAATGCAGTGATATTTAATTATTTATATTTAATTCTTTAATATAAAGAAACCACAAAATATTAGAGATTAGTCAATTGTTTTTCAGATAGAAAGCAGTTATTGAACGATCTTCTTCATCATCTGGGTGTTCAACTAGGAGAAAAAGCTGTGGTGTCCCAGGCCTCAGTAGTTCATAGATCTCATATTAAGGAAGGCAGTCACTTCATGCCTTCCTGTGAATGCATTTGAGGGTAAGTTTTCAACTGGCAGTGACCGTACATGGGATAACCTAAATTAGGTCATGGACCTGAAAAAAAAAAAAGGAAAATGGCACAACAATATAAGGTAACATGAATGGAAATGTCCCTGAGGGTTTTGCTTCTTGTAGCATCTGCTTGGCATCAACAGTTAAATAAAAATGTACAGCATTAAGAATGACTTCATCAGCCATTGGCACAAAGACCAAAAGGAATGAGTATAGTTAAGCCTTGCTTCACTCTTTTTTATATCTTCCAAAATCTCAACTTCTGCATCCAGTCCTTATTCTCACTTATGCTTGTCTACACTTTTTGGCACCTAAAGCCAATTGTCAAAGACAAAATTAATTATGGTAAATGCATTAAATGGACAATTGTTCTGAACTAATAAGGGTCTCTTTTGGTTGGGTGCAGTGGGAAGTTAAAATTTACTGAATTATTTGTACTTAAATATTCTGAAAAGGCTTAGGGGAAAATGTTCCAGTTCTAGTTCTCGTTCTGAAGCACCTGTCTTGCTTGTAATCTGCTCCTTCAGGAATGAACCTGCATTTTGTTTTCTGAAACCCTGAATAACCTGAAGTCTTCAGATCGTCTTTTCTTCAGGATTCATAACTTTGTTAACGGATGCCACCTCAGACTGAATTTACTATCATTTACAATACATGTTATTTTTAAATTATTTTTTGGTTCTGTCAGGAAGCGTAACAAATTGTGACATTTTCTACCCATCTACAAATGCAGGTCCTGTTCTATTCTTAGTTTAAGATACGATTTGAAAAACAAGATATGAGATTCAAAATAAGTATGCTGAGCTAGTTATAGTTGTAGCACTGTGTCTGGAGGGCAATTCTTCTCTAAAATGAGTGGAATGCTAAAAAAAGTCTAATTTTCTAAAACGTCTCACATACTGTCTAGTTTGCTACCAGTTTCTCAGACTGATTGTAATTTTAAATCATGTCAGTTTAGGAAGAGTGCAATATGTTAGAAAAATTACTGAATTATCTTTTTACCTATCAGCTTCTCTGGGAGAAAAGGCATCCAAGAATAAATTCTTTTCTCTTGGAAACCAGCTGTCACTTCCTTCAAAATCTGTGCCGCATAACACCTCCATTACAATTTTTGTGAAGAAAATGTCATTGTAATTTGTTATTTTGCCTTTACCAAAAACTGAGAAATATGGATATTACAGATAAGTACAAATCAGATGTTATATGTTTACGTATAACATAATGAAACTATTGAAATGATGTTTTGCAATTGTCCTTTGCCTGGCCTTTGTGTACACAAGTAGAAGAGTGAACCTTATATTGTCTAAATCCTGTAAATCTGGTTTGTTTTCTAAAAAAATGGAATTTTTCCAAATTTAAGTAGGAGATATTACTCTTTCAGGAATAAAATTGTCACATTAACAGGATGCCTCTGGACACAAAAGTACTTCATCACTCAGGCAATCTTAACAACACAAGAACCACTCCCTTACTTGTGTTTAAGGTTTTAAGGTTTCATGCTCACTATGTGGTTAAATATGTGGCTGATTAGCCACAAATAAATTTTATCTCTAAGGACTTTTTAAAATTTGAGTTGTTGCTACAATATCTGAATTCTTTCTGTGCAAAATCGATAGTAATAGCTAGTCTCTAAAGAGATTTTTGGGATTTTACACATTTTTCTTAAAATAAAAAATTGACCTGAACAGTTACAATTATTATCTTATCACATATTTCTGCTACACATTTCTACAACTTCCCTTATTTCCTCTCCATGTTCAGAATAGTCACCTGGGTAGTAGAGATCAATATGGTGAGTGTCTATATGATATAATGATTTATTTAGATTTTTAAAAATTGATTAGTTTGGTGGAGAAAAAAATAGTTTGGCTTCATATATTTTCATTTATTCAGAATGCGTAGTTAATACCCTCTCTGAAATTATTTAGTGTTTTCATACAAATATATATTTATATGAAATTGAGTCAAGAATGAAATAATACTCTTGCTGCTAGTCAGGCTCAAAAGTGAGCAGTCCAAAGAGCTTTTTGGCTTTGGTAAACTACTCTAGATAAGAATATTATACATTGTGCAGTTGCTTCCTTGTAGCCATGAGCACTATGTATCCCTGCAAAAATAATTGGAACTTTTTAATCTAAAAAGTAAATTCCAATAATGGGGTAATTTCCAAATTGCTCTCACCACTTCTTTCCTTTTTTGGATCACTTTTTTTTTTCTTTTTTGCCAGTGGGCACTTTGTGTTTTCAAAAAGATAATGGAGATCAAACATATTTTGCATTTTGTTTGGTACATTTAGGTTTATTTGTATAACACATTTAAGCAAAAGCTTTTTTTAGCTCATTTGTGTATTCTCCTGAGGAAATATAACTTTGTCAAAGGCGGTTTATGGGAAATGTGTCTGCTTTTATTTGCTGCATCGGCTCATTGTGGCCTATTAAAATAGTGTGAAGCAATTTTTGCTTAGATATCAAAATGGACATGTTGCAGTTTTATTCATCTTCTGTGTAGCATTTGCATTGATGATGTCCCTTTATAATTGTCTTCCACCTTATGAATCGGGTGCTGCAAAGAGCCATGCTGAGGCATTTACTTCCTCTGTAAAAAGTGCATTGCACTTCAAATGCAATACATACAAACATCACCCTCTGTCTCTTCATGGCATATTTCCTAACTTTCCAACAGCAGATGTACAGACATGAAGCCTTGTATCTCCTGACTACTGTGCTGCCCCTCCTGCTCCTTCCTGACATGTTGGGGACCATCCATAGCCCTTGCAGGACCCCAGCAGTGACAGATCTGCCTGTAGTAAGGCCTCCATAGCACTGCTGCACCCATGATAGATTTCAGTAAGCCAAATTTTGCTCTACACCTTTGTTAATGAGGGGAGAAAAAGTCAGTAATATAAAGGACTTGGTAAACATTAATAAACCCAATATTAATAAATCGTGAAAAAAAAAGGCAGAGGGAAATTAATGCATAATGAATCTAACAAGGGACATTAACTATACCATTAATTAATTATTTGGATAATTATCTGGATAGATATTTATGATCTAATGAATGATCTTCATTCAACAAAAAACCCAATATATAAACACTTTATAATTCCAGAACATGTTACTTGCTTTCAGTGAAACAGATGTGTTAATATTGCAGTCTTCTTATTCTGATATTATATTCTTCTTTTGCTAAGGCACAGTGTCTCACAGGGGAGAGTAATTCGGGATCTGTCTGTTAAATATGTCATGCAACTAACCCAGATTTGAGGAGCTAATTATGTTATCTGTGATGTTATTAAATAATTATAGACCTTGAAATGGGGTCAGAAGTAACAGGACATCCCTGTAGTGCAGCATTCACAGTTCATATAGAGAGCTAGCTGTAAAGAAAAAAAAATAAAGAGAGGTAATAAAACGCTTGCAGGTCCTAACCCATTTACTTCTGTTGTCATCTGTACACTCATAGCTAATTTGCCTATGCATTTTCCAGATTAATCCCACATACTGTGTCTGCAGCCATTGTTCCCAGCATACTCTGGAAAACTTAAACCACTCATCTTCTACCAGTTCAAAAGGTTGTTTTCTCTTTTTTTTTACTTCTTGACTCCCAGATTTCCAATTTTTTGTTTTTCTCCAGTGGTTTGATCACACATAGAAACTATTTTCTGAGACAAATTCAGTGTGAAAAGTAGGACACTATATGCAGTCAGAATTAACTATGCACCTTGAATACAGTTGATAAATGAGCTGCTGAAAAGCTAGCCATTCTTGTTTTGCTGATTTTTATCATAGAATCACAGATTAATTTAGGTTGGAAGGGGCCCTAAAGATCATCTAGTTTCAACTCCTCAGCCTCATGGGTAGGGACTTCTCCCATTAGATAGGTTGCTCAAAGCCCTATTCAGCCTGGTCTTGAACACTTCCAGGGATAAGGGATCTGCAACTTCCTTGGGCAACATGTCCTAGTGCCTCACCACCCTCACAGTAAAGAATTTCTTTGAAAAAACTAATCTAAACCTAGACTTTTTCCATTTAATCCCATTCCCCATTGTCATGTTACAGCTTGCCCTTGTAAAAGTCACTCTCCAGCTGTCCCTTTCAGTAACTGGGAGGTACTACAAGACCTCCCCAGAGACTTCTCCAGGCTGAACTCTCCCTGTCTGTCTCCACAGAAGTGCTCTAGCCTTCAGATCACCTTCCTGTTCCCCCTCAGGACTTGCTATAGCAGATCCATGTCGCTGCTGTGTTGGGGGCCTGAGAGCTGGGTGGTGGGGTCTGACCAGAGCAGAGCAGAGCAGAGGGCAGGATCCCCTCCCTTGCCCAGCTGGACAGGCTGCTTTGGATGCAGCCCAGGATGTAGTTGGCTTTATGGGCTGCCAGTTCACATTGCCAGGTCATGTCAAACTTTTCATCCACCAACACCCACAAGTCCTTCTCCCTAGAGCTGCTCTCTAACCATTCTACATTCAGACTGTACTTGTGCTTGGGATGGCTCCAACACAGCTGCAGGATCTTACAGCTGGTCTTCTGAAATTCACAAGATTACCGTGAACCCACTCCTCAAGCTCATTAAGGTTCCTCTGGATGGCATTCCTTCCCTCCAGCATGTTGGCTGCACCCCTCAGCTTGATGCTGTTGGTGAAGCTGCTGAGGGTGCTCTGATCCTGCTGCCCCTGATGCTGACAAAGATGTTAAACATGGGTCCCAACACCAGGACCTGAGGGATGTCACTCATCCTCCACCTGGACTTTGAGACCTTGACTGCAGCTTTTTGAGTGCAACTATCTATCCAATTCCTTTTCCACTGAGTGCTACACCTGTCAAACCCATGTCTCTGGCTTTAGTATGAGCAACACTTCCAGCAGTTCTGTGTCTGAATGGGATGGAGTGAGCTTTCTTCATAGCATCCTCTCTGGTAATGTGCTTCAGATTTGTGACCAAAACAGTCCTAATAATGTCACTACCCCTTTTCAATGTTGCTGAGCAGTGCTTGCCCAGCATCAAGGTCTGAGCAGAGCTAGGAGACTTACAGCTCATGAACTCTGTTAAGAGCATCTTGTGAACTTCCAAAACAACCTATCCTTCTATAAGAGATTATTATACATGTCAAAGGCATATTTAATAAACTTGGTTGACTTTTCACTGTCTATGCTGGCTCTCAAGATACAACAATATCTTTTCATAAGGCTCCCATTTCCTGAGAATTCTACTTACATATACGTGAAAATTTACTGGTGTTTCATTGAAGTGAAATTACACAACAAATCAAAAGTTTGTCATCAAACTGTGGGATACTGGTTATTACATAGTCTGAGATAAAATGTCATTGTGTTCAGAGAGTCATAGAGAAAGTCGTACATCCAGGTTAAGAACTGAGGGCTCTACTTACAGGGAAATGTATTATGCAAAATTAAGTCTTCAAACTGCATATTTCATTTTGCAGCCAAGATAGCATGACTGTCACAGAAATATTTCAGCCAGTATAATACTTCTCATAGCCACCATGTTATGTGTAAGTCTGATGACTGCCAAAAAATGATGGAATTTCTGCTTTGGGTAGAAGTCCTCTGAGTACCTTTTTTGTATCATAAATTGTTCTATTTTTTTTTAATTTTATTTTTTATTTTTTTCCCCAAGAACCTGTATTATTCTCCACTGAATTATCCACTGAAATGGAAAAGTAAATTTGATTAAAGATGATATTAATGACCTTTGTCAGCTACCAACTAGATAGATCCTCTTGAAGGCAAAGTCACTAATAGAGTGAGTCACTATTAGAGTGAATATCTTATGCATACTTGGGTATGCATAGGATGGGTTCAGATTCTGGTCATGGGCTCTTATGGCACTGTGTCATGTCATTTTCATGTAAAGAAACAGACAGTGGTTCATATATAGGGATCTGATTGCTTTTGAGATGTTTATGATTGGTAAATTCCTGACCTAATAAATGACATGAAATTGAAAATACAGCCTGGTTAGATAGTTGTGCTTAATCATATGTAAGAAAAAAACCCCAATATTTTCCACAGTTACACATATTCAGTTATACTGATTATTTTACAATTTCACAGCTTGCAGCTTTTTCATCATTAAGCTATTACCGTAGTCTGTATGATAAACTGCTCCATAATATGTTTTAAAAGATGTATGCTAGAATGTTCAATCTGCATGTTCTTTTATATTAAAAAGAGGCAACTTTGAGATAGAACAGAAAAGCAACTGATGCTTATGATTTTCCTCATTTTGTAGAAATTAATAATTTATTTAAATTAAAAACAATGAACTGAAAGGACTAAATTCATGGGATATTTTAGCAAAGTAGTTTCACTGTTGATTCTAGAACTCCCAAGTGTCAAACTAAAAGCCCATGTATTCCCAGAAAAGTAAGAAGTTACAGGCTATATGTAGTTGCATCCTCCTTGTGGAGATTGTGTAAAGAAAAATTTATTCCAAGAGAAATAAATCATCCTCTTTGAGATGTAGATCACAAACTATTTTCTCTGCTCCCACAATCCCTCTTTGTACCTGATACTGAACTAATGCACAACAAATTCCTAAGATTCTCATACTTAGCTGTCATGATGTTTATGACACTACAAAAAAATTTGACTCTTATATTTATGGGTGTCATTGACTGTTTAGTTTACTAAATTCTAAGTTTAATCTTTTATAGCTTTTTTAAGACTTACCAGTTCTCTCCTTGCTTGACTAAGAGTTATCTACAGGTTGTAGGAGAGTGGGAAAGAGAGGAATGGTCAGGAAACCAGCCACCCACTCTTATCCATTTAAACAAGAAGTGATTGAAAGTATCACAAAATAATGGAAAACAGTTTGTGTTTGAAAACAAAGTCAAAGTCTTGGAAACTCTTCTAGCTTGTCGGTAATTATTTTAAATCAACTCTTTAGAATATTATAACTCTATAACATTATTATAACACTGTAAGATTCTTATAATACTATAATTTGTTCTGTATTATAAACCAGATGCAGGCATGTTTTAGAAAAAGAAATTTGTTTTAGAAAAAGAAATTTGTTTTTTTTTTAAAGCCGAAGATGATTTTTTACGCTTTGTGGAAAAAGATCCTATGACAGTGCCATTTACTAATAATGTGTTTGTAATACTTAATGAAATAATTTTTGTGTGGCATTTCCCTCAGATATCAAAAAGTTATTAAGGGTACAACAAAATACTCAGCAGAAAAGGAAGTATCTGTAAACATAACAAACAGTGATAGGGCAGCAAAATCTATAAAATGACAAACCTCTCCATGGACATTTGTAGCTGAAACCTTGACTGGGTCAGATGTGACAGTGTAAGTGGCTGTTTTGCTGCCTTTGGGTTTACAGCTACTGAAACCTAAATCTTAAACTTTTAAGTTTATAACTTGGCTCTTCAGAATAAACAATCAGTTCTGAAGATCATGCAATGCTGAAAATTCAAGACAGCTATAAATCATCACAAAATGTGGTTGGAAATGAGTGATAATAATAGAATGTGAAAGAAAGATTGTAAGTACCTTATTTTTATGCATATGTCAAAATACCCTGAAACACATAGTTATAAGCATTTTCCTCTGGAAAAGATGGGTTTACTGTTTTCGTCCCTCACCTTCATATTTATCTTTAGGTCAGACTAGAAGCTTGGGATTGTTATGGTAGAGCTATTAATTATGTTGACTGCTCTTATATGCAGTTTTGTATGTTTAGAACTCATCAGTAGAAGAAGAGAAATAGAACAACAATCATAATTCAGAATATTGGAAAGGTCAGAGCAGTACACTGCACTTTTATTTTATAAAACGCGTGTGCACTATAATTTTTGAAATTTTATTTTAAAGACCAACAAAACATTAATCTAATTAGCTAATCACTTAAATCAAAATTAAAATAAAATTGATGCACTCATAACAGTTTTAAATGATAGCTTTGTTTTCTACACCTTAAATTAATGCCTTCTGAAAAACTAAGATTTGGAGTGGGGGGAAATTCAGTGGAAGATCCAGTTTGCCATGTGTAGAGCTGTGTTTTTTATCTGAGGTTTAAAAATGCTTCTTAATTTGCAATATATTCATATAGTTAAGAACAAACAAAACCCTATGGCAAAGTGGGAACTGAATGACAGTAACATTATAGAAAGAAATTCTGAAATTGCCTCTGTGAATGACTCTTCCTACTTAGTTGCAGCAGCCTATTTAAAAGTTAGAGCTTTTTAGCTTTTCAGAACTGATTCCCATACTTTCACTATAAACTTGAAAATATTTAGATGATTGTTTCTTATGATCTTAATAATTCATGCTCAAATAGGTCAGAGTCCTTTTTAATATTTATGTTCCTTAAACTGTATTTCCTTTCCTCCTAACTACCCCTAGGTAGTCTAAAATTGTTGCTATATCTCATCTCATTCTGTTCAAACTCAGACAAAGCCCAGTCTGTGAGGAAGTGATACAGGATTAATGTGTCAGTAATTGTTCATCACCAGCTGACATGAGAAACAGCTGGACTGCCAGAGTGCTGGCAGATGAACTTCCAGCTAAAGGAGCTTTCAGCTAAAAGGGATTAAGGCTCAAGTTAAGCCTCTGACTGCCAGCCTGAGAATAAACTAAGGAAATGTACTTTCTTTATGTACATTTACATGTTATTTTTTTCCCAAATAAAATTATTTTGATGGCTGCAAGTCTTCAGTGATATCTTTTGTGAAAATGATTTGACCATAAGAACTTTTCTCTGGTAGAATCTCTCAAGGCAACAGTCTGGCTGTTTACCTGCCATAATAAAAGAGAATCATTGATCTTCATCAGTTCACAATGCCAATTATCCTGTCATGGTTGGTTTGTCAGTACCTGGGGTGAAACCCTTTGGCAAAAACCCTTTGGTATCCTTTTATGAAAATAGTTTATTTTATTGTATGAGCTTTCACTACTGTGGCTTTACTATAAAACTTCTTAAAAGTAAAAGAGCTGTCAGTTTTCTAGTTTTTGTTTGCTATTAAACATGTTTTACCCTGGCTGAGATGACACAAGTGACTAATTGAATACAATAACTTAACTGCAACATACACTGATAATCCTTTTCTGTGAGAATTACTTTAGTTGAAACATAAATTAATAAGGCAGAAAGAATGAAGTTATCACAACACAAGGCAGTGGAGACTTATACACAAAAATATTGTCAAAATAAAATATATGTAAAAATGGGATTTGCATTTCTTATGCTCATTACTATTTAAGAGCTACATTATCATAGTGAGGATGTTCATAGCCTTATCATAGGACATATCATAGTCCTCATGTTCAGGACCACATACGGAAATTAATCTTTGCATCATTCATGTTTTAGGATGAGGTATTTCAACTAGTCATTAAAGTTGAGTGTGAAGGATTTTATATTTTTAGTGGTGAACCAGCGGCCCAATGACTTTTGCAATAATTCAGTAAAAGAACTACAAACTTGCTCTGAACCAGAGTTCCTTATCTTTAACTTAAATTTCATCAACCAACCTGGTGAGCTATGGTATAGGTTGTATTGGTTTCTATCAGATAAAAATGCCTAGAAATTCTAAAATTGCAATAAAATAAGGGATTTTTTTCCAGAAAGCAAGGATAAATTATGTAGTGGGGAGTACAGGAACAGGAAAAACATCTGACAAAAGTTAAGTACACTATAAGTACACAGTGTGACACGGTGTGATACTTTCTTTTAAAAAAATGTGTACAATCATACTATTTAGATTAAAACTTGCTAAAATCTTCACTAAAAGTTGCTTGGAAGACACTAAATTGTTTAAAATTGTGCAAACAGCATCACTCAAATTCCCTTGATATTTGATATATATGTTTTTGACTGACCGAAATAAAATATGCCAGTGTGTGTGAGCTTAGGGCCCAGAGTAACATAGAGAGAACACCACATTTATTATAGAAGATATAAAGCTTAAAAAACCAAAGAAGCAATTTTATGCTCAGGGCATCTTCATATGTGAACGGAATAATTTTGCTTACAACATGCATCCTATATTTTTCATTACCTTGGAAATGACAGACTCTATTTTTTTAGAGTAAATTTTGAGAGTCTGCATACATGGCAGATAGTTATGAAACATCAAAAAGAGTTGGTCTTCCATAAAACTACTGAAAATTTATGTTCCTAAAGAAAGAGGATATTGAGTCCCATGCAAAAAATATACAGATATATAATTATTAACTCAGTTTCCAATATTACCATTCTAGTTAAGTATTAGTGTATTTTACAATACATCTTCCTTATGGTATCAAAAGTAATATATTACATGTACTGGACAGAGAAAGTCTGATTATGCTGATAAAGATACAGAACATTTGACACACGCACACTATGAAAATTATTAGAATAGGTGAATGCAGCAACAATACTTAAAGATAACTTGGAAGAATAAAAGGAAGAAACTATTTCAAGAAGAAAAGAAAGTGAGTGGTACTTTCAATAGCAAGAATAGATCTTTGAACTTGATAGTGAATATGAGAAGAAAATGAATGGGAGCATTCAGAGACACATGAAAAATTCTCACAGACCCAAAGTGAAGAAACAACTTTAAAATAAAATTTTCTCTAGTTTGAGGGCATAAGGTATGAAAGAAGAAGAAAGACAAATTCAATTACATTTCAAATTAAATATTTAATTTAATATCCACTTACTATTTTTGTGTTCTGATCAGAACATATGATGTAGGTACTGCCAGGGTTTCCAGAACTGTTATTAGTGTATAAAACTGCAGCAGTAAAATCCCACTATACAACCAAGTATCTGTCAAACTTGTGAGACAGCATCCAAAAAGATGAAAAACAGTGGCTGAAAGCCATGTGCATCAAGCTAGAGATGTATTCCTACTCCCTTTCTACGTTGTGCCTGAGGTGACTCCAAAATGTTCAGGCTTCTAAGTGACAGTTTCAAACTTCCCAGTTGAAGTCAAAATAAATACTTTCAGGCCAACAGTTGAAAGATATATTTAACAAGAGAAAGGGAGCGAAAAATTTAGAAGAGAAAAAAAATATATTAACTGATCTCACAAACATAAGAAGCTTCTAAAGCACACTGTGGAAATACACTAGTTAATTTGTTTAATTTATGAATATTTGTCATGACAGAGAGACTGAGCATTTCATAATCCCAAAGAACACACCATTTTTCAAACCACAGCAACCAGCTTAGTTCCAAAATGTGCTTTCCAAGAGCTAATAGAAAATTACCAACAAACTGCAAGATGTATCAGTGTCCATCAGATGCTGTGGTCTTATATGTTCCACTACCAAGAAGTTAGCTGTGAAGCATAAGAGATGCAGGCAATGACAGCAATTAGTAGAGTTTTTATCTGTCAGTTTTTTTATCTGATGAATGTAACTTCTTCCTTTTCAGTTTTTTAATTTTTCCTGGGTGTTGTTTTGAAAGGATGCATTTTTGATTTGTACTTCTTTGAGCAGCTTGTTCAAATACATTTTAGTGAATGGGTGGAGTGTGAACTCTTTCTCATTTGAGATTTTTGCTATCCATACGTAAATAAATGGCCACCTGAGTCATAACATTTTTTCCTGTCCTCAACAAGGTGGATAAAATGCTTTAAACAAGATTACAATATATCTTGAATTTTTTTTACCCCCTCCCCATACTGCTGTTTAAGATGAGGAAGATGTCATTTCCTTGCTGGAAGAAAGGGGATAGAGTGTACAAAACAAGTGAGAAAATACATCAGACACTTAGCTGGGCAATGGAAAAAGGTGACTCTGTTACAAGCTTGAAGAATCAATGGCTTGGTATCCATCATCACAAACTGAAGGAACCTTGAAGAATCTGAAGATAAGGGAGAAAAAAAGATGGGAGCTAAGTGGAAAGGCAAAAAAGGGAGGTTATAGAGTCAGACAGATAACTGCCTCAGGAGGAATCGAAAAGCACCAATAGATCTATAGAAAAACAACATTAAATAATATTGCAGATAATATTAGGACAAGTCATAAGGCAGTCATAAATGTGGGACTTAAAAGACAAATTTATGAGCAATCAAAATGCAGCAGTCAGTATGGCAGATATTAGAAATGAGTGCAACAAATAATGAGACAGAAATCAATAAGGAAGAAAAAGGACGTAATCTGACAGGTGATAAGGCACTAGGCAAATGAAAACCACTGAAAATTGTTCAAGTTTAATGGGATTTTGTCACTTGTCTCATTTATAATTGGCAAGACCTAATCCTGAATACAGCCCTTTGCCTTCATGCTAACTAGCTCTAAGAGATAGACAGAGAGCTACCTTGTGAATTGAAAAGCTAAGAATTATAACAGAGAATGAGGTATCTTCAAAGGCTATAGTCTGACGCCTTTTATAATTAACTACAGTGTCATTCAATTAAAGCCATATAAGGAGGAGGTCCTAGGTATAGGATGTGACCAGATGAAACAAGCGACACATTTAAAGAGAAGTAGATAACATCTATAAAATAATATCTGGTGCTTAATTTCAAGATTTTCCACACAAGTTGAGTTTTTTTCTCTGATTATCAGAATAGTCTATACATTGCTTTAAATAAAAGATCTATCACAAATGTTTAAATTCTCAGCTGTGCTCTTCTGTAGATCACTTCTGTTGCACGTATGTACATTCAGTTTTTGTTAAACTAGTCTAGGTCCATAGACAACTGCTGATACCTGGCAGCAAATCAGTTTTCTTAGTCAGAAATAATTAGTCCAATTCTTATTTGGATTTGAAAAAAGGATAATCCCATGAATGCTGAGTGGGTGTGTGCACTTTCCCTGATATTTATTTCTCACTGAAGATGTCTACGAGGACTTCCATAAGCCCTACCTCCCAAGGGAAGATTTTCTGTCACACAGTCACAAACGTGTGCAGAGGTGAATGGCAGCACGCTGTACCCACTTTACAATCCTCTGCTTTTTATCACTCAATCTCAAAATAACGGGCTGAGTTCCCTATAGATACAGCATGAATATCTTCCCTCAAGTTTGAAGAGTTCTTAATAAAATGTTTCATACCTATAGAAACCACTTGAAGAAATTAACATTAATGATTCTAGTATATTACTGAATTAAAAAAAAAAATCAAAATCTCTACATTCTTCCTTTTGACTGTATGTTTTTATGTGGGTCATATGGCAGAAAGCACTGGGAATGGGAAGTATATGCAAAAGCTGAAAGCTTGAAGATTAACGATTGTTTGAGATAAGTCTTGTTAAATAATTTTTTTGGGGTAATATTTATGCTTACATCTTATGCTTACATACTTTTATATAGATTTCTGGATGCTTTTGAGCAAATAGTCCTGTTTTTGTTTGTAATACACAGTCAGGGATCTCATCATAAAGTGTGAATACAAATGCTGAAAACACCAGCTATAGTGATGGCTAAGCTATACATCCAAGTACTTGATAGGAAAAATAGAGAAAACAGAATTCAAAATATGCTGTCATTAATTTTAACACATATATTCCTTCACCCTGTCATACAAGGAACCCTGTTATTCTATCATTTGAAACCTATATAGACTGGAGAATACAATGCACTTTCTTAAAAAAAGGACAAGAAAAATAGATTAAATCACCTCACATGTCTTTGACCTCTCTAATTCTCATGTCCAGTGGCTTGTAGGACTCCTTGACTGCTTGAAAATTCTATTGGCTTCACACATTCCATAGGTCAAAAGCCCAGGAGTACTAAGGTTCCTTATTCCTCTTTTATCTAAATCTTCTCTCTAACTGCTCCTACTGTAACTGTGTTAGTGATGAATTTTGCTCAGGTGACAAACCTGCCCTGGGGTTGCTGAAGAAATAGTTGAGATAGCCTGTTATTGGGCATTCTTAAACTGTCTCTGAAGCATCATCTCTTTCCCACAGTTAGGTCTCCTTGAGCAAAATCTTTATTCTTTTCCTTTACTTTGAACATATTACAGAAAACCTTCAGTAAAACCTGAGAAGCTGAGTATTTGAACTTACCCTTTTTACAAGTTTCAGAGCTGTATTATGAAGAACCCCAAAGTGCTGTTTCTAAGGATGGTTTTTGTTATTGCTGATCTCATTGAACTGCCACACTAAAATGAATTGTAAAAATAATTTATTATTTCTGTTAACCCTTTTGTCAGTCAGCCTTACCATAGCAAACTACTTGAATAAACCAAATTTATTAACTATTTTCCTAGTTCCACCATCCAAGTAGGTTCTGTTAACATCTGTAACAGTATCTTCATGAATTCTCTATGATTTATTAATAGTAAGAACTGCATGCTGGAAAGAATTAAAATAACCATCTGTTTTTCATTTGACTTATTTATGTAGCAACTGCCATTTGCAAAACCCATATTTCCTTCAAGCAAAACTCTCTTGATATAGTCTTCGGTAACATCTTCTGCATATTAAGTGCTTTTACTTAGCTCAGTAAATAATGTTTTTCTTTTTTTTTTTTTTTTTCCTTTTGCTGATATGTTTCTCTGAGGAGGAAAAATTGACAGGAATATATACTGGTTTGTTGATATGCTGTTCATTACGGAGTCTCTAAGCAAAGTCCTGTTTCACTACATTCAGGAGAAACTATGTGTAAAGGAGGGTGTCCTATTTAGAAATCACAATCTTTTTCGTGTGTGAGAACTCCACTCAAAGGTTGCTTTGTTTCATGACTTCACCCCAGGACTACTGCTTGTTTGGCTTTCTCCTGTGACTCTTACAGGTGTATACACACCCATTCAGCGACCCCCCTTATTGTTAAGGGTCTGTTACTAGGGAAACACTTTTCCTCGTAGGGCTTAGGTACTCATTAGCTGTACCAGGTACTTCATCCCTATGGCAATAGCTTCCACTTTTCACCACACTATGGTAGATTTAAATATTCCTCCTACTTAACCGGATAGAATGATGCTTACCACAGCTGTCCATTCTAATCATGTCTATGGCTGGCAGCAAGTAATCTCCTAAAAGCAGAACAACAATACCAGGCCAGTGAATGCATGGAATAGATGTCTCAAAGTGTATTTTGTGTAGGACTCACTCCAGTAATGTAGGACTCTTTGGAGTGAAGAGCAGAAAAACATTCTGATCCAAGAGTTTGTAAATAGCATACAAAAGTAAGATAATGATTACAACCACAGTATTTATATGGTTTATAAGGAAAAAAAGTCTCAAATTATTCTATTGGTGCCAGCAATTGTGCTTAAATTACTTAAAACTTCATTCAATTATCCACTGAAGAGATTGTGTTAATATCACAAATCAGTGTTAGATCTCAATGTCTGTATCTGCAGACTAGAAGGTGCCCATGTTTTCACTTGTAAGTTTAGACAATGTCCGCATAGGAACCTAACACATCAACTTTCAGTACAGTGATAGAATATGAGTAATTCTTATCTTAGAATAAAAATAATGAAACAAATAAAACTCAGGTTATTTATCTAAATAATTAGTGTGGCAACTCTAACTTCTTGTATGGTGTACCTTTTCCAAATTATTTCTAAGCACATTGAACACATTGTGTCTTACTTTTCTAGAAGCACAGCTCTTAAGGCAGCCAGTTCCCAATTAGAAAATAAAAATACACTGTGTTCATTTGTTCATGTGTACATTTCAAAGTATGTCAGGTGTGAAAATAATATATCTACAACTAACAGTGCCTGTAAGTGAGGTAAATTCATTTTTGTGTCAGATTTTTAATGCACACATTATGTATATTGAGTGATTTAGCATAATAAAAATATATAACTGCAATACTGCTATTTCTTTCTTTTCTTCTGCGACATATTCTTCAAATGACCCAAAGTTTTTTTCCATGTTGTTTCCTTATTTGTCTTTAAATGAGAAGATAGGAGATTTTATTCCCTATCCCAAAAATTTTATCCTCTGATGTTCTAAAGAGGCTGTTGCTTTTCAGTCCTTTTAATAGCAGTCTTTTAAAAACATTCTTCCGTGAGTGGAATAATCATTCCAAGATTTCACCGGACAACCTGTATTTTACAATATTCCTTTCCTAATGAAGCAGTTAGTGAGGTCTAATCCTAGATGACCCTGAAATTCTGTTTGTTGTACAAAGAAAGACTTAGTCTACTGGTCTTCCTGAATCTGGTTTTCTTCAACAGATCCCTACCACAACAATGCTTTCTTTGCTGTCTTCTTTTCAATATTCAGAGACCATCAGCACTTTGAATAGTGAAGCAGACATATTTCTTTGATATGATCTGCCCTTTTTTCAATCTTCTAAGAGAGATTATATCTTTCTTTATCAGCACCATAATCACCTTAATAATCACCTTAATAATCACCTATGCATCTGGTTTATAATGCCAATTTATTTGTCATTTTACTCATGAACTTCTGGTTTCTTCTCTTTATTCCAGGTACTTTTTCCAACAGCATATGGACCTTTAGACCAAAGGTATATGAAACAAGTATATGAATCAAAAGCATATGAAACTTTTGTGAACAGTTCTTCTCAATTCTTGATCAGATTTCATATTACTGTTGATTTCCACCTATGGTCATATGCATCTGGTTTAGTTCATGGATAATTTTAATTTACTTTTTTTTTTTTCATTCAACACATAACCATAATTTCGTATAGGTAGTCAGTCATTCTGTTTTTAAATCAATTGTCTGTGCATTCAAAATCAATGTGTTTAAATGTGTTTAAATCAAAAGTCTGTGCATTCTGTTTTTAAATCAATTGTATAACAATAAAATAAAATAACTAAGATTTATTTCCTGTTGTGGTAAAGAATTTTAATATTGAGATTCAGCTATTTGCTTCAGTGTAAGAGATTAGACTTAGAGTAGGTCTCAGTCTGTTTATCACTTTTTGTCTAAGCTGCACACAGAATCAGAATGACAGTTCAGTAAGACCATTGAGCCAAAGACTTTAAGTAATAATTTTGATACTAGTCTCAGTACAATCTACTTTTAGATTTGTAGGCTAGTTGTCTAGCCAATAGTTAATTCACAAATATGTTTAAAAGTGAAATGGAACTTGTATTTTATCTGCCAGTTATTTTTTCACTGGATTTAAGATAATTTGCTAGCTTATTATTTTTTTCCTCAGTATGATAAATGGCCTCAGTTGTAAGGGATCTTAAAGATCATCTGGTTCGAAACCCCCTGCCATGGACACCTTCCAATAGACCATGATGCTCAGAGCCCCATCCATGGTGGCATTGAACACTTCCAGGGAAGGGACACTATATCAATCTATTCAGACTACTTGAGGTAGATTTGAGTTATTCACACGTAAGAAATGCTTCACAAGAGTTTTTTTTCTTAGAGCTGTGAGTTAAAGCAAGGAGATTAGATCGGGAAACTTGATATATTGCTATTGTATTGAAAACTTTCTTATTTTGTCAACTATACACAAAAAATCTTTTATTTCAGCTTTTTAATATTGATCTGAAATTTTATATAAACTAATTAACATTTTGAGATATTAAGTACTTAAGTTTAACTTTGCAGGTACTTTCTTTAATTGTTTACTAATGGAATAAAGTCCTGAAATGGAAAGGGCTGATCAAGCAATTAGACACAAGCAGCATAGTTTCAAAGTTCAGATACAAATTTGGTCTGGCTTTCAGACAAAGCAATTTAGTGTAAATTACTCATTTCACTTTGATGTTGTGTAGCTCCATATCTGGTAGCTTTTATTTAGAAATAAATTTGTAATACTTCACCTCGTGCTATATATTTAGGAATATCCTAACTAGGAATATACATTACTATAAACTTTTGTTCATTATCTGAAGAGGAGCTAATGTTTCAAAAAGAAAGTTACGATTTGACTGGCTTAATATTATATTATGGCAACAAAACAAAGAATTAAATAAAATGCTGCTTTTAATATCTAAAGAGTAGTTTTTTTTTCTGTAAAGTCTGAAGCTGTGAATGTCAATAGTGATTTACAGTAATGCATGACTTCTATAGCACACATTATTACCTTGGTACAGTTTTGAAGTGCAATTTCTTTCAAAATAAACTGTTTAAAGGTGTTTTCTGACTTCTAATGTGTCCTGCTACAGGTAATGCTTAAAAATCAGCAAAAATATTGTACGTTTTCTAGAAAATGCAAATACTGTGTGAATTTTCAGGTGTTTTACAGCTTGTTGCTATGATGTCATGAATACTTTAGACTAGACTAGAGTAGAATAGAATAGGATAATTTAGTTGGAAAGGATCCATAGCATTGATCTAGTCCACATGCCTGACATCAACAACATCCCCCTCCAGCACCTCTGCTACCACCCACAACAGGGATGTCTGAGATGGTGCTTCTCCATGAAGCCCTAAGGCTCTTTGTTGCTCCTTGGGCATCGTGAGTGTCAGACAAGAGGGTCCCAGCAATATCTCTGTGCTGGAGACCCTGCTGGCACCTGCAGAATCAGGAGAGTGCTGATGATATCCAGCAGAGGCATCCCCTTAGGGGCACTCCCAGGAGCTGACATTCCTCAGGCAGCAATGTCCCTTCCAAAGCCCTCTGTGTCTCCCAGCAGCCAAGGCCTCAGGAACTCAGCAGGTAAGCCTGCACTGCCCCAAGAGGTGCCTTTCAAAGAGAGCCTAAGTTCTTGCACTCCAGAGGTGGGGAGGATCAGCCAAGATGGTTTTGGCAGTGACTCCACGCCTGGGGACTCCGATGGCACTGGTGCAGCAATCCCCATCTGAAAATTCTCCTCACTCTTGATGCCTCAGGAGCTGCTCTACTCTGACCAAAGTGCTTCTCAGACCTCCTTACCTACACCATCAGAAGTGGGGATAAGCACAGTCCTTACGGCAGTCCCAGTGATGCAGCTGGGGTGGTGAGAGCTGCTCTGGAGCCCAGACAGCCACAGTCCTGATAGCTCAGCAGGGTGTGACACAGCCCCCATGCACCCACCCCAAGCACTGTCCTCATCCCGGACCTTCTGTCCCCTACAGCAGCTGCATTACCACTGCCTACAGCTCTTGGGGGTCACAGAGAGTTATTCTGCTCAAGAGAAGGAGGAAAACAAAACATAAGAAAAAGGCAAGAACCCAACCCAGGGCTGACCAAGCACGCTGTTAAGAACACAGTCCAAATGCCTCTTAAACACAAGAGAGGCTTGAGGTATCAATCACTTCTCAAGGGAGCCTGTTCCAGTGCTTGACCACCCTCTCAGTAAAGAGATGCTTCCAGAAGCCCAGTCTGAATCTCCCATGGTGCAGCTTTGAGGCATTTCCACATGCCCTGTCACTAGACCCAGGAAGAAGGACTCAGTACCTCCCTCTCCACATACTTATCACCAGGAAGCTGCAGAGGGCAATGAAGTCACCCCTCAGTTTCGTTTTTTCCACATTAGGCAAGCCTAGAGTCCTCAGCCTCTCCTCAGAAAATATGCTTTCCAGCACAGAGGCCCATCTGTTGTTCAATCCAGATGCAGTGGGTGGGGATGGGTTTTTTTCTGTTTTACTTTGTTTTGAGGTGAAGCTATTGGACTTGTAGTCTGTTTTCCTCTTTCACTTATTGAAATTTTTTGACATTTTTTAGCTGATACAATCCACTTTTGGAATAGTCATATTTTGGTTTTGGTGGAAGTTCATGCATATAATTTTTCACAAAATGTAATGCTTTGATTTTTTTTTTTTTAAAGAGTCCTGTTTCTCTTCCACACCTAAAGCTAAAGAAAATGGAAGAGAAAATTTAGGTTAGAAGGGACCTAAGCTGGACAAGAAAGTTGTTCATTCATTCATCTTTTAAATAAATGAATTAAAATGTGGTTTTCTTACTATGTTGTACGTTTTGCCCAGATGCTTAATATGACAATATGACCTGAAGATGAAGTAACAGGTTAATTGAATAGTTTTATTTTAATTAACTTTTTTTTTTGTAATTAGTGGAGGATTAATTTTTTTATTTGTGGGCTATCCGACCCTAGGGGTTCTCATTTTCTGAAACTTTACAGTTTTCCAACTAATACAGAAAATAAATGGTATATGAAATAAAAACATAGATAATTTTGGAGATGTTCTCTGTAAATTAAAGATGTTTCTAGGAGTCTGATGGAAATAATTTACTGCCTACCATATAATAAAACAGGCATGTATTTTTGTATTTTGATATTTTCAAAATGAAAAGAGACTTAAAATTTGCAAAATTTCACTCGAACTGCATTGGTTTCCTGTGTCAGAAAGCTACTTTGTCATGAACTGATAACAGAGTTACAGTGTTTCTGGCAAATAAGAACTACTAATAAGCAAATAGTACTTTGCAAAGAACAGGAAAATATTAATGTGTTTGCAAAAAGGGCAGTAGTTGTTTTACCTGCCTGGCTACCAAATACTCTTTAACTTTCTCCAGTCATAGCTAAGTGAGTTCAAGTAGGAGAAAGGAACATTCAGATTAGGACAAAAGAATTGCCTGTCAAAATGATGTGAATGGAAATTGTTTCAGCAAATGAGTATGCACATCCCGAATTCAGAGTTGGTGCTTCCTCCTTTGTGAGGGCTCTCATGGAATGGAAAAAAACCTGCACTTGTAAGCAAGCTCTCTCTGTGACTGTGTAGTGTATTCTGGGTGCTATAACTGAATTTCTCCGTGTGTTTTACCTTAATCCAAATTGCATTGCTGGTGTGGTTTAACTCCAGCTGAAACCAAGTCCTAGGCAGTCGCTCATTCAGTCTGTCACCAGCAGGATTGGGAAGAGGATCCAAAAAGCAAAAGCCAGAAAACTCGTGGATTGAGATAAAGGCAGGTACAACAAAGGCCACACACACAAAGCAAAACAAGGAATCAGTTCACTGCTTCCCATGGCAGGCAAATGTTCACCAATCTCCAGGAGAGCAGGGCCCCATCAGACATGACAGTGACTTGGGAAGACAAATGCCATCACTCTAAACATCTTCCCCTTCCTCCTTCTTCCCCCGCTTTAAGCACTGACCATGATGTCAGATGGTCTGGAATATCCCTTTGCCCAGTTGGGGTCACCTGTCCTGGCTGTGTCTCCTCCCAGCCTCCCAAGCACAATCAGTCCTCTTGCCAGTGTGGCAGTACAAACAGCAGAAAAGGCCTTGGCTCTGTGTAAGCCCTGCTCAACAATAACAAAAACATCTCTGTATTTATCAACCCTGTGTCCAGCACAAATCCAAGACACAGGCTCATATTAACCACTGTGAGACAAAGTAACTCTACCCCAGCCAAAACCAGCACAACTGACTAATTTTCAAAACAACTAGACAAAAAGAAATATAATCTGCAAATATTAAAATATTGAAATATTGATCTGCAAATTCAGTCTTTTGGAGATAATAACAAATACCTAAATCCTAACATTCTTCATCACACTCGAAAGGTATCTTGACATTATCTGAAAGATATGAGGCTTAGTAGCACCCAGTAAATAATTATAAGCATTAACAAACAAAGAAGATTCACTGATGTTTGGCAAAACACTTTTAAGTTGGAGGGAACAACCAAGTCTGTCATTATAAAATATGGTCATACCACTAAAGAGGTGCTCACTGATACTGGACACAAATTTCTGCAATTTTTTTTTCTGCAATTCTTTTTTCCTTTCTTTTTTTTTCTTTCACACAGAAGTAGGAAGATGAAAAGGAGTTTTGCAGTGTTGAAGTGTTTCATGAGAATTGAGCTGAACAGAAAATTCTCTATGTTATGTTCAGTACATGAGAGATGAGTGTGGCATATTCTTAAAAATTGCAGCCTGTGTTTGAATATCTTCCTGTTAAATTGAGAATATGAAGTGTAACTGATTTAGAAAGGACTGCACTGAAGCTGAAGTTTCTTTCTGATTGTTTGATATGGGTTTATTTTTTTTTTTTGGTGATTTGAAACATCATTTTCACAGAATAAATTATTATGGAACCCTAAGTGAACTTTTCATAGAAACAAACAAATCAGAAAAGGATTTGACACTTGCAAATTTAGAGGTTTCAGTGAAGTTTTCTGGGCAAACATGAAGTATTTATGTCTATCTTTTGGATGTAAACTTACATTTCCCTGGGTTTCTGCAAGGCCTCATGGGATTTGTAGTCTAGACTAGGAAGCCAGCTCCTAAAAGAGAGTGATGACATAATCACATGTGTTAAACCTACTGGAACACTGCAGGAGTGTTCAGTAGTACTGATATTCAATTAATTTGCCTTGAAATCAAATAATTAATTCAGTGTGTCTAAAGTTTATTAGCCCGAAGCTCCAGTGAAGAGTATCACATCTCCTAGTAAGATACTGCACAAAGAAAATACCTTATTCTGTGTTCTTTCACTGTTTGTAATGTTTTAATGATTTCAACACTCCAGAGCAAATAGAATAAAACTGAAACTCTGAAGGTAGCTTGGCATAGAAACGACAGAAAGAAATTTCTGTCATATTTAAGTCACAAAAATTACTAGAAAATTATTCTGTAGATTTTTTTTCAGGAAACAGATAAGTTTGATCAACGTAGAAATCATAATGAACAGCATTTTTGCACTTACCTCGGTGCAAAATTAAATATAAGAGGCAGAGGCATGCCTACAAAACTCCATGAAGTCAAGTGGCTGACATTGGGACAGCACTGACTTAGGCAGCGTCAATTACTCCATGCTTTCCTTTAGAGTACCTCTCTCTGCAACAAGCGTGGAAAAGAACATCCATACAGTATTGATAACTGCTGGAAGTCAGGGGTGAAAAAAGGGGAAAGGAAGGCCAGGCAATTTGATATACCTGCATCCAGAATTGGTGACAAAATTAACGTTAGCAGATGATGGCCTTGGTGGTGGAGGTCGTGAGGCTTTTATCATTTATCTTCAGTTATGGCTGCTCTTGTAATTAGGTTTCACTTTGAAATAGTGACATTTCACTCCCCGTTGTTTTAAATGGGAAAGCAATTGTGTAGTTAAGGAAAATTACTAGCACAGCTTTGCTCAGACTTTGGACACAGTGGATTACATGAGAAAGAAAAACAGATGCAAGCAATGCCTTTAGGAGTACATCTGAAGCCTCCTTACAGAGTAGGCTCAAGATCATAAAGAAAGGATTTAAAAATTATCCTAATTCTCTGTTAAATCTTTGAAATGCAGAACTGGGACCAGACTTTTAAACAGAATGAAGATGGATGCCTGCAGAGGATTTTTCAAAAGCTTAAATAAGATTCAGATATCAGGTGCTGCTAAATACCAATTAAGTAATAGTACAAATCTTTAAGCATTCAAATTACTTAAAAAAGCTGACTTTATCAGCATATTCTTTTAAAATCACTAAAATTTAGTATTATGACCTTGGACTGCTCCCTTTACAAAGAGTTCAGTTGTACTATTTTCAGTCCTGAAGATCCATTCCTCTATTCTTGATGAAGATGTGCTCTTGTCAGCTATCACTTCAGGCGTTATTTTAATACACACTGAACATGTAGGACAGTGGTTTAGAATGACTTATTTGTTACCCAGAGTCAAAAAGAAGTTTTACACAGAAGTAATTCATTTTTGTATTTCATATGGTACCAAAACAATCAGGTTTTCCTTCAAAAGAGGCTTCTAATTTTAGGAATTTGAGAGAGATCTTTTACTGACCTGTGGCTTAGTGCATCTAGACAGTCCCACAGCATGAAGACTAAGAGCTCTGAATCTTATACAGCAATAACTTGATGTCATGGCCTTTACTCATGTAAGTATCTCTCCTGTGTGCAGCAGGAGAGCTAACACTACCAGAGGCATGTTGCAGAGATGGCCAAAGTTTTGCTGGAATGGAAAACCTGGCCAGGTCCTCACACTACGTGGATGTATTGCACAAGAATATAACGTTTTAAGAACTTACAGAGTGGAAGGGGGAAATTTTACACCAGAGGACTTCTTCCATCTCAGAACTAGGCTGATAGCTCTCTATGATGCTTCATTATTCAGTGTAAATGGAATAACATGATTAAGCTGCAACCTCTCTATTACTGTTAGCATAGCTCAGAAATGGTTAAATGGGCAGCTGCCATGCTACATATCTCTGTCTCCCAAGAAAAAATTTAGGCCACTACACTATGGAACGTACTTAACTTTCCTTTCTCCTTTTCCATTTCTCTTCGTACATAGTCTTTATATCTGTTCCAAAACATGCATGACTGCTGTATAGATATACTGTTACTTAGCAATAATCTTCTACTTTCTCAGGGGAATTTCCAGTATTTCATATCACTCTGTAAACAGTATTAAAAAATATTATGAAAGCAACTTTTGTTCCACTAGCTTTTTTCTCTACTTATATCCAATGTTCTTTGTTTCCTTGTGAATTCTAACACAATTCATGTTTTACAAAACAAAGTTTAAGCTTTGCACAGAAAAAAGTACAGAATTTCTGAATTTGCATACTTTTGTATATAAGATATTTTCTCTCATCTTCTACAGAAAAATGAAATGAAAATTAGAAAGTACAAGAGAACTGAAAGCTGTCTCTAAGAAAAATATGGGTAATACTGGTTATTTAAAGCTTAGTTGATATCTCTTTCCAAGAAATATATTAAATACATAACAGAAGTACTCCTTTTCTTTTTTACTGTAGTAGCAAATAATAGACATATTTACAGTTATTATTACTTCTTGCACTGAATTTCCATAAAGGAACTTCCATCTGCTAGGTGTAATAAAAGAGGACACCAAGGGTCTCAGTTTCCTGAGTAAACAAAGATGATTCAAAAGTTTTCTCTTGTTTATCCTCTAAAAACTTCTAATCATAGGTCAGTTTAAATGAAGCTGAGAAAGTGAAGATAGCAAGTTCTTGTAAATTTAATGAAATGCTGAAGAAAAAATGTCAAGAAACTGGATTGTTGCTTTTGAGCCATACGAGACTATGCACATATTTTGTGTTCAGAGAAGGCTCAGTAAATGTATTAGCCCATTGAGGTAACTGTGTATGTACATATGTACACATGTGTTTATGCAAAACATACAGTCATAAACCTAGGGTGTGGGAGACCAGGACATTCCTCTGAATGATCTGGCTCGGATCCAGAGACTTAAAAGCACTTGGAGTTTTGACCTCAGCCCCTGGGAACGGCCGCCAACGCTGAGAGAAGAATTACAAGTCACAAAAGTTTAGATAGTGTAGAAATAAAGTAATTGTAGGGTGAAATTTAAAAATGTACAGGGGGGTTTGAGGGGACAAGATGGAGAAACTTGGGCGTGCTTGTCCTTCTTCCTTCTTCTTCTTACCCTCCATCTTTCTCTGGGGTGGTGGCATGCTTTGATTGGGTTTTACTGGGAGCACACAGTTCAATATTAGCCATAGGTATTGGTATAGATTTGTAAACATAGTATACGTAAATTTCTGTATAAAAACTTGTGCCATCCCCCTGAGCGGGGAGAACCTCGTGTTCTGCGGTGCCAGAAGGACCTGCAGTGCTGCCAGACACGACCTTGTGAGATAAGAAAATAATAAACCAATTCCATAAACCAATTCCTAAGACCGAGAACCGACTCTTCTGCCTGCCTCGTTCAAGAAATCAGAGGATCCGAGAGCTGGGAAAAGAATTCCCTGGATCTTGGGGTCAAACTGACCCCGAGTTCCCACACTAGGGTAGTGTTCCCTGACTCACTAAACTTATAAAAGAGTTGTGGAATGTAAAGAACATATCAATACCAGCACAAATCGTTTTATTCAAAGACGAAATGCTATCATTTGCACATATGGTGCTTCTGCATCATCTGTGCTGCAGAAGACTTTTTCTGGGGAAAAAAAAAACCAAAAACATCCTAGGAGTAAATAACATGTAGAAATCGTGGCACAAGGAATTACGTCATTCTTCAAGTTACACTTGAAGAATGTTACACTTGGGTGCTAGACACCAGTTCTAAATCCACCTTACATGATTTCAGCTTTACACACTTTCCAAAAGATGTACCTTTTTTCATATTGCTGCAAGTACAACCTGGCAAATGCTTCAGAAGCAAATATGCAGCTCTGAATGCTTTGTGAGGATGAAAGTTATACACTTTGGCAGTAGTGGAAATATAACATCACTCATTGTGGCAATAGTTTTCTTTCATCCTAGTTTTAAAATGAAATCTTTAATAAGTTACAAGTTCTACTTTGAATGTAAAGGTCGAATACCTCTTTTTTCTAGTAAAATAAACATATAAATAAAATGTTGCATAATCAATTATTATTGGTTGATGTTTAAAGCTCTGTTAGGCATAGAAAGATCTTTAATGCTTTCATTATCCCTTGATGACTAAATTTTGTGACCTGAACCAAAGTAGCCACAATGTTTAAAATGCTAGTCTAATACTGGGAAGGAGTGACTGAGTTATCATAAAATAAAGAATAAAAACAATTAAAAAAACAATTCCACATATTCTCAGTTTGGCAGACTGGGAATTGACAGGTAGTAATGGCTAAATTGAAAGAAATCTGTGCATGAGAACCTGGGAACCAAGTGAGCAAGCAAAACTCCCCTACTGTGTGGAGAGGTATTGATGTTTATTCCTTTTAATTTCCTTCACTGTTCTCATTCCTTTACTAAGCCCCCTCTTTCTGACTGTTCTGCCTTTTCTGCTTATTTTTATATTGTATTTATTCATGCAGTGCCATTTCAGAAATGTCAGTTTCAGACCTTGCTACAGGTGACCTTGACTGTGGCTCTGTCACTGAAGAGGATGGCGAAGCTTCTGCAGTAGTCTCAGAGTATTGCTTATATGCTGTGACATTTTGTTGAATGCTAAATTTGTAAAGGTAAGTGTGTGTCTGAATGAAGAAGTCTGTTTAAAATAACTGAGAATGAGACAAAAACAAAAGTGAACATTTGCCCTGGATTGTTTTGCATAAAGCAGTTACTTACTTTTATGATTATCGGATGATATTGTTATTATTTGCTCTTGAGTGAGATACAATAGGTCATTTTCCAAAAACAAAGGTTAAGTAGAGATGGAGTTAGGAAAGTCCAAGTGCTCTTGTGACTTTGATGTGAGGATTGACAGGCTGCATTAAGTTCTGAGGGACAATCCATCAACAGACTTTCGGTGGTGACAATTAGTATCACACACAAATTGAAAATTTTCCTGCTGTCATTGAAGAGGGTAATTACCTGCTCAAAATCAACAGACTAAATGTTTCGTCACCCTGTGGAAAATCTTCTTACCATGGATAAAAAAAGGAAATACCTCTGTAGTGGTATTTTACTATAACAGATGCATTACCAAACCCTCTCACTATGCTGAATTACACGGTAACTTTGTAGGTAAAACTGCAATTTCCTCGTTAGAGGACAGAAAAAGCAGGCATTTAACAAGAAACTTGCTTTCAGTGTACTTTTATGTGTGTTCCCCTTGCGTGACTATTTTCTGACATCATGATGTAAGTCAAAATATTTGAAAGATTTGGATTTTTTCCTACTTCATTATACTTTTTCAATCAATATATCAAATACTTTATTTTAAAAACAGCTCTTTAGATTGCTAAAAAAAATCTGATTTTAAGTTTAAATTTCTCTCTTTTGTAATATCCTTCTGCAGTAGAAGAATGATGTGAATAAAATAAAATAATGCAATAAAAAAAAGAAAAATGCTTTCTCATGATTTAATGTTTTCCTTACAGAAGAGAGGAATAGGATCAACATACTAAAACCAATGTACTTAAATTATAGACTTATTTTTATCTTATTTTTTTTAATAAGAAAGCATTAACTTTCCTTAGAAATAGTTGCTATATGATAGAAGGGGAACAAAATCAAAAAGAGGCATATATAATTTCCACAACAAAATAACAGTACCAAGCACATCATCAGTATTGAACTGAGAATAGTTTATTTGTTTGTTGTTTTTTTTCCAAAAGAAGATGTATAAAAGGCTTTTCTACAGAAAGATTTTGCACATGAGGGCCTGAAATGCTGCCCAAACAACTCATACACTACTGCGTGTTTTTGGATTTTTTTTTAAGTTCCAATCTAGATTTAATAGATTTTTGCATGAAACATATTTTTAAGACTTTTTTTACACTTTTAAACTTTTAAAAACTTTTTTAAACCTCTCACAAGATAAAAGTTATTTCCTTGATTTGGCCAAATTCAGTTTTGGCCTAAACTTGATATAATAAGCACATTTACAGCCTGTTGTCTTTCTGAGAAAAAGGCATTAAAAATTACTTATATATAAAAGTCTCTTCTTTTTGGATCTTTGTGTTCAGGTAAATGTTAATTCAGAACTGATCCCTTTCTAATGTTGTTAATGAACTATGTGAAAAAAATACTTTACTTGTTCTTAGAGTATCAAGCATGAAACTGAATTTTCAAAGATAATATTAACAGACCTGTTACTGTTTTCAGTGAAAAGTAATCTAGTGAAGAGACCTTTTTCTTTATAACTTGTGTTTATTTATGTTAGTAAGTAGATTCAGATGTCTGTATATGCTCTAGTGATATGCCTTTCCCATGTGAAACAAAAAATGACGGGTCATGGTACTGCTACTGTTTGTCTACACCTACACAGAAATTCCTTTGCTTTTGTTTGAATTAAAATATTCCATTACAGGCTGCAGCTGAAAACTCCGTATTCCTTGTCGAAATTTATTTTTCTTACTGATGTTCTTCTTTTACTTTTGCTTTTCCTTTCACAACGTAAAAAAGAAAAACAAAACCAAAAAAGAGGTATCTTTTAAGTATGGAAAAGTAAAGATAAAGGAAACTATATTAAAAATTTTCACTTTACTTATTTATCAGGATAACCCGAAGTGTTGCTCAGACAAACAAAGTAATAAACTTCACAAAGACTGGCAAGATGCCTCCATAACTTAAAGTACACAAGAAAAATAAATGAGAATGTTTGCTTTATTCTGTGTCTCTAGAAGCAAATGGTGAGGGTCAGTTGACTATTCAGTCAAGTTAGTGCTGTTTTATTTGTATTAAAACCAAAAGAACTGCAAACCACAAGAACAGAGAAAGGGTAAAGATTCCTGTTGATCACAATTAAATAGAGCAAAATGAATGTTTGGATGTGTAAATTCCAAATGGATTTTCCACCTAAAAAGAACATTAACCGAATTGTGCCAGTTGAAATGAGAAAATAATTTTTTTTTAAAGCTAACAGTTCATTTGAACCTTACTGGAGACAAAAAGATCCTACTGTTTCTGTGCAACATATTTTAGCACATAAATGAAAAAGGCAAGCCCATCATGAAAGTACTCTGCAGTTAACAGAAGCAGGGATGAAATCAAAGACACACATCTTTATGTGTTAGAAAAATGAAGGTAATAAAATCTTCTATAAGTTGCATACATATGACACAAACGCCAGGCTGTTGTACTTTGTTAAAATGCTGTGCTCTGCAGAGTTTTGTCTATGGAAGTTTCTTACTGTTGTAAGGGCCCTAAAAGCATACTGAAAACAGGCTTAATAAGAAATAGGTGTGAGAGTGGACATGCTGCTCTGTTAGGGGAACAGCATGGGAGAAAGTCAGGAAACAGGTCTGTGGGAGGACAACACTAAGGAAACAGGAGGGCAAGCAGAGGTGACTTTTTAATATTTTTCCCACTGGTTTCCCTGGGAGAAGCATCTGGACCAAGCTCCCCCCCATAACTCTGGTATTTTGGGTGATGGTAGGTTTCTGTGCTTGCAGCTGCAGAGCAAGCAGGGTGTGCAGCATCCTACTGCTCTAGGGCAGTGGCTGGGTAGCAGAAGGGGCTGAGGTATGTCAAATAACATGCAGATGGCCAGGAAATTTGGTTATCAAATCTCTCTGCTTTCCTAGAAAAAAAATGTTCCTGCTTTGTGGAGTGAACCTCCAGTGCCTTTGCTACTCCTCAGGGTGCAAAGACATGGTCCTTCTCTGCTCCTGGGAGTCCACCTGGCTTGTTTTTTAATGGAAAATTGTCTTGTTAATCACACTTCTATCTCTATTTTTATTCATTAGATGTTTTATCTTACTGACAGTGTAGAATAAATATTAGTATGATTTATACTGCAGCTTTTTCAAAAGCATGTGATGTGCTTTTGTGAAATAGCACACAAATCTGAACAAACTGAACTACATTGTATATTGGCAATTGAGGTAGATTAGCCAAAATTAATAAATATTTCTTTTTATATTGTCAACCATCTCATCTTGAGCCAATAACCATGAGGTCTATCAGCAGTGGTCTGGTATGCACAATGCTCCCAGTGTCTGCAAATGTTCTCTCTTCAGTGCTATCCAGGGTTTTTATGGGTTGTGGTATCTCCTGGCATTTCTAGAGAGCACAGAGCAATGCCACTTCCTCAATTACTGGGGTAAAACTAGGAGATGACATATATGAACAACATTGAGCATAAGTTTCAAAGTGAAGGGAGATGGAGATGGTAGAAATAGTTGCAAAAATGGGGGCTGCAATATTATACAAAAGGGCTAGTGTGGAGAAAAGTAATTCAAGAGAAGAAGAAAGATTTATGTGCACAGTGAGGGTGGTGGTGGGAAAGGGAGAAATCTATTGCTAGCTGTTAGATCCCCACATTTCTTTTTCTGAATTGTATTTCAAATTAACTCTTGTCTAAACTGGCTGCCAGAAACTGTAATAATGTGGACACTGGTAAGACTGGTAAGGTTACTTTTTTCACTGTGGTCACGGCTGAGATACCCATGTATAGCTGAGTCCTTACACACTTCTCTGGTAACTCACAGAAAAAGCATCTGTGCTCTTCAGACTGTAATTAATGTGTCAGTATTTCAGTTCTCATCATGGATATCCCTGCACAGCCAAACCACTGTCAAAAGGAAATAATCATTAGAAGGATAGATTTAATTTTCTTTCTCTCTTTTTTTTTCCTTTTTAATATCATAATTACAAAACCTCTAACCTATAAGCAGAGAAATAATAGATAGAAGTATGAAAAATATGAAAAATACTTTCATGTGACCATTTTAACCATAGTGGTGTAATGAAACACCGTTATGAGAATGACTTTAAAAGACAGCCAGTGGTGTCAAAGTGAGTTTGCATAAATATGGGAATTTGGGCTATATATTTTGTTTGGATTCCTGGGAATTAACTTGTCATGTTCATCTGAAAATATTCTATATCACCTAATAATAAATCATCTCCATGACTCTAAGCAGAGTCTGATTTTCTGGCTGCTATGCAAAAGATGACAACCGTTTCAATTATTCATACAGTGATAATTCAAGAGAAAAAGAAAAAGGATCCATTCTGAAAACTTACTTTGTCCTCATGCTCTGAAATACATCTTTAAAACAGACCATTTTTAACTTTCAGAAACCTCTTGTTATTAATTAAAGACTGATTCTTCAAACATGCAAGCATAAAACTGTTAATTGTATCAGCATGAATATTTCTTGTTGCAGGATAGAGCTGAGAGAATAAGTGAAAACAAAGAAAAGAAGAAGGAAAATCCAGAGTGAGTTTCATGGGAATTATAAAGGTTTCGGAGATACTTATGTGCAAATGAAAGTATTTAATTGTGAGTTGTACTCAGTGGTAAATGTTAACCAAAACATCTTTGAATAAATTCCCCATTATAAAATGAGAAATTATGTCATGACTTTGTTTTTCCATTGATCCTTGAGAAAGGTGTATCTCTCTTAAAAATTGTACTGTTGCCGATGGTGAAGGCAGGAATGTGACACACATCCCAAAGGCCACGCAGCAACAGCCCGCTTTACGGAGACCTCGTCTCCTTATATAGACCAGAGGCGCGTGCGGCCGATCCTCATTGGTCGAGCTGGTTGCCACCCGGCCAGCCAGCCAATAGCAGCCTGAATCCCCAACGGCCCGGGCCTGCTCTCCAAGGGGCCTTGCCGGTAGAGTTACAAAAGCAAGGTAATTATGCAATCAACCACACTTTAGTTATAAATTTGGGATTATTTATACCTGTGGGACCTCCAGCCCATCTGTAGGCCACCACAGCTCCCCCTTTTTGTTTTTAAACACAAAAGCCGTGTCTGTCATCCTCTGCAGGGCCCTTGCAGACAAGATGACAGACACAGCATTGTGTAAAAACCTCGACCTAGGCTTTGAAATGCTTGAATGAGGCCTTCAACTCAATTCCACAGGCCCAGCCGCTTTTCAGTTGGCAATGTTTCCCATATCCCTTTGAAATTGTAACATTCCCTCTCCAGAGCTGTCAGGCAGAAACCCTAACAATATAAGTTATCAAATTGGCACACAGTAGGCTTATAGCTTAAAGGTTACAAATTTGCAACTTAACTCTAAAAACAGGAAACATTTCAACTCTCAGAACTGTGTGAAAAACAACAATAAAAACAATCTGTCTCAAGATCTTCAAGTCAAGTCCTTACATTTAAATATGTATAAAACGTGTCCATAAATAGATAAAATCCTTAAATAGACTTGTCATCTCAAGAAATTCCAGTTCTGTGTATGGCAGGTGTGCAAGATGTTTAAGTCCCTGCTCCTTGACATCTGCTGAAGGATCATCACAAGGATATTGTCTCTGGTCCTGAGCACGATGTAGGGCAGGACGGACACACCTGGCAGGTATCCACTGTGATCCAGTGTCCGTAGAAATACACCCGTACCCACATCCCCATGTAACGAGGTCCCAAGGACCTTCCCACTTATTGGTAATAATGGTTTTTACCATTACCTTAGGTCTAAGTGATTGAGCATCGCCAGATGACTGCAAGGGTAGAAGATGATTCAGGATTATTGGGTTCTGGGATTTCTCTGGGACTATTAGGTGGTTCAAGGTGTAGATGGCTTTGGGCACTCTCCTTTTGGGGCCTCACCACACATTCCCCTTTTTTGTTTTTCTAAAATATGTTTTAGAGTGCCACAGGCACAGTTTGACAATGGCTTGCCTGTTGCCAAAAGGGGGATACCTGTGTGGGGTTTTATGCCCCATAGTTGAAGGAACTGTCTGCTGTTTTGTGCCATGTAAGCAGGGCCATTATCTGTTTTTATGGTGTATGGGATGGCCAAAGCAACAAAGGCTGATCGCCAGTGTCCAGTGGTATCCCGGCTCCTTTCTCCAGTATGCACGGTAGCCCATATAGCCAGAGAAAATGTGTCAATTGACACATGCACGTATTTTAGTTTTCTGAATTCTGAAATATGAGTCACCTCTGTTTGCCAAATCTGTAAGGCTCTTAGGCCACAGGGACTAACTCCCAACTGTGTGACCTTGGCAGTCAGAGCTGGAGTTGACTATGTTGCAAGCCTCTGAGTCCGATAACATAAATTGTCTCTGCAGGGCTCGCACAGTTTGATGGAAAAAGACATGCCAAGCCTTTGCTTGTGCATGCATGTCCAATTGTGGTGCTGTCCAAACCGGGCTCGCTAGATGACCTGCTTGGGCATTGCCCTCTGTGATGAAGCCTGGTAGATTTGTGTGACTTCTAACATGTACAATATAGCAGGGACAATCTCTGGCCTGGATGGTATGCCACAGACCTTTTAATATGCTGAATAATCGTGCACTGTCAATCTCCTTGAGCAGGGCTAGGTCCAGTCTTCGTGTTATATCCACAATGTAGGCGGAGTCAATGACTATATTTAGAGGAGTATCTGGAAAATGCTGAAAGGCCATAACTACTGCCCGTAGCTCAACAACCTGAGGTGAATCCATTTTCAAAACCTTCCAATTTCTGCCATTCATTTTCTTCCTTCCATGTCACAATGGCTTTTGCCATTTTCCCAGACTCATTGGTAAATACAGTGATACCCTTTAGGGGTTTACGACTATTCAATGGTTTTAAGGATATTTCAGCAGTCCGACCTAATTGCAATAATTTATGATGGTAGCTAATCTGTCCTGAGAAATTTTGTAAAGCACTTTGTAAAGATATGCTGTTGGCATTGCACCATTGGAATTGTTCCTGAGTCACAGGTATAATAATTTTGGAAGGACTTTTTGCAGCCAATTGTAAACATCTTTGATGGCATATAATGATTAGTTGAGTGATTAACTCAAATATCAAGAGTGCCATCTTTTTAGGTTGATGGGCTAGAAACACCCTAAGACATGCAAAGTGTCAGACCCATTGCATGATAGCTATAGGATGGAAATCAATGATGAAAATAAACACAGTAATACATATTTCGGCATATATCTGGTAGACTTACCTGTTTGTGTTGGCCTGCTCTACTATTTCAAGAGCAGCTTTTGCTTCTGGTGTTAATTTTCTGGGGGAATTCAGATCAGGATCACCTTTTAGGACGAAAAATAAGGGTGCCAATTGTGATGTAGTCAATCCTAGATACAGTCTGATCCAATTCATAGTACCCAAAAGTTTTTGCACATTGCTTAAAATTTGAATTTGTGTTGAGAGTCAAATTGTTTGTGGCTGTACAGTCTGACCTATGATTTTGAGTCCAAGATATTTCCAGGGTGGTTGTTGTTGCACTTTTTCTCGTGCCACTTGGAGCTGAAATGTCTCTAATGCTTGCATCAGGCTTGGTTGAATTAATGAATTTTTGCTTGAGGTTGCTATTAAAATATCATCCACATAATGCTAGCAGTATGCCACCAGAGTCTCAGGTCTTTTGCACTGCTAATGAGCTTGAATAACTGAGAAAACAGCACCTCTGCAATTAAAGAAATGCAAAAGCACAGCTACCTGGTAAAACAGAGAAGAAAGAGGGAATGTTTTTAAATTATTAATCCTAAAGGATCTATTTCTTAAGCCCTGAAAAGAAGCTATCGTCACTGCCAAGAGTTATATAAAAAAAAATTAATATTGTTTCCTTAGTAGATATGTTTGAAGCAAGCATTTAAAGTACATGTATGTCCTCCTTTGGTTCAGAAAACACCCAAGAGAAATAACTTGTCCTTGCTCAAAACCACCCACAGCAAACCTTGCTTGATGGCAAGATACCAAATTACCACAAGCTATGATGTGCTAGTAAATGGTGGTGAGGCACCTTGTTGCCAGTATCTTTTCCCTGCACAAAGGCAGGAACTTTGTCAGCTAAAGATGCCCACATTCTTCTTCTGAGGTTGTGTTTGGAACTCTGATGGCCTCTGGGTGCAATCCTTTCACAGTCTGTCCAAGAGCAAATCCTTGCTCCTCCTGTGCCAAGCAGGCCACCTGAGAATGCAGGATTTGTCTGTGGCCAAGAGGCCACCCTTGAAATTTCTAACTCCAACATCACAAGGCAGTATGTTGAAAGCGAGTTACAGTAGAGTGAACAAGCCCTTTTATCATTGTCCAAGTTCTTTCAACTTTTGTGTATTTTCAATCAATGATGCAACTTACTCGTGGCAAATAGCAGCCATTCTAGATCAGAGGACATATCTCTGGGAATGTAATTGTTTCAAAGACTGTTTGAATGGACATCTGAAATAAGTGTTATGAATGACATTCTATTTATCCAATTTATCAAACAACAAGATTAAATTTAGTAGTAAATTTTTAATAGTAACAAAATTAATACAATCAAAGTATTAGATACATATATTTGAGAATATACAAAATTTGGCAGTAAGTAATTTAATATAATTGAGGTTCGTATAAAGCGCAAGCAAAACCGACCGGGGAGGGGCCCTCCCCTGACTGGGGGTACGAGGAGGGACTCGCCCGTCCCCACGTACCAAAGCATCAAGGCTAACAATCCCACTTATATACTCTATGCTAATACATACTAATACAGAATTTTCTAGAAAACTCCTCCTACTTTCTATTCCTAAAGTCTACATCGCTATGTTGTGTTGCGCATGGTCTACTAGTAGTTAGGGGTCTCTCATCCTTTTGAGGGTCATATTTACGATGAAGGCTCATTGTCTTCATCAATAACTGAGGTGTAACCTGCAGGTAGCACAAGCGCACTCTGTAACTGAGCAGATGTTTTCCATAATAAGACTTCAATTAAGTTCCATGCCTGGAATCATCCCATTTTGGCCCATTTCAAGATCGAAACTTTCTATTTCTAGATGCTGCTTGTCAAACGTACATCCTTCTACAACTCCCTTCTAACATCTGGAGGATTTCATCTGCTTTGTGTCACTCATCTCCTTTTTACTTTGTAACAATTATTTTCTATTGATTTGAGCATAATTTTGCTAATATAGTTACAATTTAGTTAGCACGAATCACATTTATCACATAAGCTTCAACCAATATTCCATTGCTCAAAAAGAGGTTTCAATGAGGTTATGGTGCTGGGAGATGAGAAACTTTTTACTGAGAGTATTGTCTGTTTATTCATTAACACATGTTGCCTAATTAATGTTCACAGAAAAATAGGTCATTGGAAAGATCACTTTTGTGGTAGAGACTATATCCAAATGAAGATGTTTCTAAAAAGAAAAGAAAAAGTATATTTAGTATATTTGATTCAGTACTGTATCCTGAAGTTATTTATGTGGGGCGGATGCTCAAGCCTCAAAGTAATACTTAACAATTATTTGCCCCACTGTAAATTTTTTGCCTGCCTCAGCATTGTTGGGGGTTAGGTTTCTTTCATTTGTTCCTTTTTACCTATAGAATTTTCCCTCATAAGTTGCTAGGAAACACTACTGGGTAGTTAAGAAAACAAAGAAAACGAAGAAAACAAAGAAGTGGCCGAACTCAGGGGAGGAGGGCACCTGGTTATACTTTTCCTTATCTGGGGGTTTCTCTCCGAGGTGCAGGGATATCATAAAACTTGGGCAGGTAAAGGGCCTGGGGCAGCAGCTATTGGCTCTCTCTCACTTCACGTCGGAGGGACACTCGGAGCTGTTGCTTGAGGAAAGGTTTTTTGCCTCTGCTGCCAGAGCCCAGCCTGGTCCTGTTTTCTTCTGCCTTGGGATGAGCCTTTGCCAGTAAGAGCAGCCACTGAACTGGAACCTTATTAACACCTACCTCAGTAAAAGAGGGGCCTATCACCATCTGCTCAGGTGCCCAGGATCCTGAGCTCCTCTCCCTGCCGGGATCTGGGCTGCCGCTTCCCACTCCTGCTGCTTCTTCAGCACTGCTCCGCGCTTTCACTGCACTGTAGCTCCGCAGGCCCTGCCTGCCGAGCCCTCCCACAGTACCAGCCACAGCTCTGGAGCTTCTGATACATCTCATCTAACATCCCAGGATTTCTGCTTATTCCAGCTTGCTGCTCCCAAGAGTCCTGCAGGGACACCAGGATCGACTGCCCCAGAGTTTGTGAGGCAAAGCCTCTCTCTCCTCCATCCCTGCCTGTCTGGGCACTGGGATCGGCTGCCCCAGAGGGGTTTATGAACCAAGGCCTCTCCTCCATCCCTGCCTGTCTGGGCACTGGGATCGACTGCCCCAGAGGGGTTTATGAACCAAGGCCTCTCCTCCATCCCTGCCTGTCTGGGCACTGGGATTGACTGCCCCAGAGGGGTTTATGAACCAAGGCCTCCCCTCCATCCCTTCCCGACTGGGCACTTGGATCGGCTGCCCCAGAGGGGTTTATGAACCAAGGCCTCTCCTCCATCCCTGCCCGACTGGGCACTGGGATCGGCTGCCCCAGAGGGGTTTATGAACCAAGGCCTCTCCTCCATCCCTTCCCGTCTGGGCCCAGCCGCCATTACCACAGCGCCCCCTGCAGGCCTGGAGGAATCTCTGCCCCTGCTCTGCCCGCCGGGAGCCCGCAGCACCCCCTGCTGGCCGTGCCCGGAACTGCACCAAGGGCAAAGTGCCCGCGGCCGGGAAGGGTCCCTGGGTTCCTGCTCTGGTTGGTGTCAGTGCTGCAGTTCTTGTTTGCTTGCCTTGCTATACACACTAGTAAAGAACTGTTATTCCTATCCTCATCTTCGCCTGAGAGCCCCTTAATTTCAAAATTATAGTAATTCGGAGGGAGGGGATTTACATTTTCCATTCCGAGGGAGGCTCCAGCCTTCCTTAACAAACACCTGTCTTTCAAATCAAGACAAGCATATCAAATGCTGTGATAGTCTCTTTAATCTAAGGATATTAAACTGTAAGGTGCATCTACAGGAATAGTTTCTAGAAGTCCTTGTATAACTACAGCAGGTTTATTCCAAGAATACATATTGCAGAAATCTTTAAATTTGCTGAAAGTGCTTGCTATGGAATATAATAAAAATCAGTTGTAGAAAAGGAAATCAACTGCAGCATTGCATAAAAATGCTTTTGCTTCGGAATCCAAGATTTTATTGTCTTGCTGTAGGCAAGGTATAATGTTAGCAATGTTAAATTCTGTGTTGCAGTAAGTTTTACTGTTCTGCTTAAATAGATCCGAATAATGATGTGTCTGACTAGATGATATTAGTTAAGGTAAATAAAAAAAAAAAAAAATAAGAAAAAGGTGTGAATAGGCCACGGAAAATTAATATTAAATTTCCTGTCGTCTACCTCATTACCTTGTTGGATGACTTGTATTAAAAGCAGTGAAGCAAAGAATCAGTAACTTGGGCCTTTGCCATTTCTGCAGTGCAGCAGATACACATATCACACAATTTATACAGAAATTATGTATGTTGAGCGTGCTTTCCTGGAATGTAAGTGCAAAAGACTAGAAATTATGACTTTATTATGATACTTCAAGGTTCTGCCTTTTGAAGTTATCCCTGAAAGCCATTGTTATTAAGATGCAGGACTGTTGGGTATCACAAAAGCTATTCTTGTATGTACATTATTCTTAAATAAGGATGCATGTTTATATTTATACTCTATGTCCACATAAACATGTGAATACATAAACTGCTGTTCACAGAGACAGCGAAGCTGTATGTGACTATACCTGAACAAAGAGAAATGATTACTAGTTTACAGTGTAATTTAGTTTATGAAAAAGAAATCTCAAGGAAAATATTTTGATTGCTGCTCTTATTAAAAAGGATATTTCTTGAACATGTAGTCTTTCTCTGAGAATATATTTCACACCCAGCTTTGGCAACTCATGTCTTGCTGAGAAAGCTCGTTAGAATTAATGGGGTAATTGGGAAAAAAAGGGCTAGTAGGCCAGAGGAAGTAAATGCATCATGAGATGATGGCTTCAGTGAGGAAGCTGTTTTAATGCTTCCTGGAAGTCCTGGAACTGTTCCTATGCAATAACATCACATGTTTGTCAGCACAAGCATTTGTGTGTGGGGCTGCATCATCAAACTAGTAGGAGAAGATAATCCAAGAATGCAGTGGATTGTTTGACTTCCTTTAACTGAGCTGTTTCTCTTATTTCAGTCCCTCTGAAAATTATACAATGCTATGACAAAGAAAGGTATAAGGTGAAGTCACCCATAACTTCTGCATTGACTTTTGTTAAAACCTCTAGACCCTTGCAAATCAACACCCTGGGAACAATGCCTAGGCCCCTAATACATTTGATTTTGAAGGCAGTATTGCACTGGTATTCATAGTCTCTCATTTTCCAAAATGGAGGGAATTTGGTAGGTTGGTATCTTAAAAAGTTAAAATATAATTGTTCGAATATTATGGTTTGGGGGATGGGTGGCTTCACTATTTAAAAGCCAAAGAAAAGCCCCCAGTTACCCACAGATTTTCTTAGGAGAAAAATTTAGAAGAAAAAAGGTGTTATCTGATCTGCAAAACCAACAATTAAAAGTACAAGTACAAGTCTTTCTTACTGGAGACACAAAACAGAAACAGTCAAAAAGTTTGTTGGGAATTTAAAGAAACAGGTTCCATGCTATTTTTTATTTTTGAAGGTAGTAAAGAAGACCCATGTCTGTGTGGGAATTCCCACATTTCTGAGTGGCAACCTGGAAACTGCTTTGATCTTGTTTCAATAAAATACAATATTTCAGAATCTGGATTGTGCAAGAATTTATTGATCTCAGCCAGACATATAGTACTGATAAAAGCCACTCACTGTGAATCTGGGCACATGAACAGGCTCCTTTACTTCGACCAAACTGACAGTGCTGAACTGCTTCTAATGAGAAATTAAGCCCAGGTTCCCTCAGCCCCTCTGATCACAGAATCACAGAATGGCTTGGTTTGGAAGGGTCCTTAGAAATTGTCTTGTTCCAGCCCTGCTGCTAAGGACAGGGACACCTTCCACTAGGCCAAGTTGCTCTGAGCCCCACCCAGCCTGGCCTGGACCCTGTTATCCATGTGTAACCCTGTTACACATCAGCTCCTTGGACTGACAAGAAAGGAGAAAGAGAGGGGCAAAGGCACAATAAGGCACAATTTTGAGTTCCATGTAGGCAGCACTGAGAGGGGAAGCACTCAAATCCAGGTCACCAGCATTGAAAATGTTACCGGTTTTCTTGTGGGGGAAATGGCTGCAAACGAAAGACAACACAAACCCCGAACCCAAACAGTAATATTTGAATTTTCTTTGATTGATGGCTGAGAGAAGCTGCTGTGCAGCGCTGATGGTCTCTTCTCTGCACTCCCCTTGTCTTTGCTCGTCTCAGGGGTCTACAAAATCAGGTAAGGGTTTCTTCCTGCTCTTGCCTGTGCTGAAACCAAACAGCCTTGGCGTGCCCAGTGCTGTTAGCAGGACAGCTGGTGAAAGTCACTGCAAGCCACGCAGCCTTCCCCTCCAAGGCTCCAGAGACACAAGGGCAGAAAGCTGTAGCCTAAGCTGGATTGCAGTAGCACCTTTTTGAGCTTGTATGTCCTCTGGCATCCCTCCTTCAGGCTGGGCAGTGTAAATGTGAGCTGCTTTCACAGGGAATTCAGGGTTTGCCCAAACTGGGGCTTTGCTGAAGGCAAAGGCCAAGGAAAGGCTATCACTTGTGCTGCTGGTGCCTTGGAAGGCCCCAGAACAAGAGGGCATTTCTTGTCTGCCGGGATGCCCTCTTTACAATCTGGCCTTGCATCTTATAAAAATCCACATGGACATGTGGGGACATTTCAGCACTGACTTTCACTCCAAACCTTTCAATTTTCTAGTAGGAACATACTGATTTTTCCTCCTGCTTGGAAGGGGATGGATTCCCTCAGCTGGTGTCTTTGGCACAAAGTTTCTCCTCACATGGAAACGCTTCCAGGCAGCCTGAAACCCTTCTGCCCACCAACAACCCATTTTGTCCCACTGGATCATGGGAGGAACAGTGCAAAAGCACCACCTTTCTCTACTCTGAGAGGAGCCGGATTCTCAGCCCAGGGGCCGGACACAATGCAGATGGTCCCTGAAGGGAGGTTTTGGCTATGTGGTGGTCATTATATTAGCCCAGGGAACAAACAATATGACCAGAGGAAAATTACCTCGAGTTGAGCCATGGGAGGTTTAGATTTGATCTGTCCAATCAACAAAAAGGATATTAAGCTTGGGAACGGACTGTCTATGGAAATGGTTGAGTCCTCACCCTCAGAAAGGTTTAAAAGTCATGTGGATGTGGCATCTGGGGACCTGGCTGATTGGTGCAGTAGGCAGTGTTAAGTGCAAAAGGACCCTGAAGAGAGAATAGTGCGAAGAAGAAAACAGTGGTGAAAATGAAGAGGAAATCAGAAATGGGGATGCAAATGAAGAAGTGTGCACTTCTCTAACTATAGAGCATTAATATGGGTCACAACAGATATTGGCCCTAGTGTGGGAATACTAGAGAGCATAACTGCGAGCACTGCTCAGCTTGTCACAACCAACAAGGATGTGGTGGCCTTAGTAGGCTGCAAACCTTGGCAAGAGTAAGTGGGATTTTGAAGAAGGAGTGTAAGAGATAAGAAAGTGGTATGAGATGCTTGGTATGCAGTTTTGTAGGAAACCATGCGAAGTACTGTGTGTATCTGGTTAGCTTAGAGCGAGGCATTGATTAAGCAATGTTACTTAGTTACGACTAAGCAATATAGCCTAGTTACACGAATATTATTGGTGTGCTATTTTTAGCAATAACTGAAAAGATATATAAACTCTGCTTTGTGTATCAATAAACAGCTTCATGGCTCCATGCAAGCAAATCATGAAGACCCCATTTCTTCATAACAACTGCTGTCACATAGGGAGAGGTTTCTTATTTCTGCTGGGTAATTATGGCCACAGGGTATTTTCTTACTACAGTTACCAAATATACCTTATGAAAATCCTGTGCTCATTTAGTTAATTAACAGGATCTTCTGAGCTCTTGTGCTCTATTGATATATATATATATAGTGGAGTTCCATTTTTTGCAGAAGTGTGTAAATGCATTAGCTGATGGACTGAAAGTGCTCAAAAGTGCCACTATGGGCTATCATTTAGTAGTTCCAGATATCAAATCATATCAACCCTGCTAAAAATATCAAATGACACCTACAAATCCACTGAAGGAGTGCATTATATGTGATTTGTCACTCACATGAAAATATACTTGTTTATAAATAGGCTCTTACTTTACTCTCTGTCTTTTTATGCAAGCATATGCAAAACTGAACACTGGTCACAGGATATGCTGAAAATCTGATTGTGCTTTTAATCCTTCAACTATTCAGATGTGGTGTTTTGATGAGTTTAATCCTTTTTCATCTTCTTGTCCTTACTTTTTTCTTCCTTTGCCTGTCTCTATGTGCATAATCTCTTACACCAAGTTCTCAGTTTACAAAAATCTGTAAATAGATTAGGCATACATGAATCGAAAAAGAAAGGCAGTATTATCTCAGACTGAA
This sequence comes from Buphagus erythrorhynchus, assembly GCA_013400855.1. Classification (NCBI taxonomy): domain Eukaryota; kingdom Metazoa; phylum Chordata; class Aves; order Passeriformes; family Sturnidae; genus Buphagus; species Buphagus erythrorhynchus. Next base: position 68,495 of record VZTT01069609.1, read on the forward strand.
GATGGATCATCAGGATGCCCTTGTAATGAAGAGGAGATCTCAGCCTCCTGGTCTGCACTGGGAAAACATAATCAGCCGGTCAGGAGTGGTGGTCATTTTTCTCTATGCAGAATTTTTCTTCCATTTTAATATGAGAGAATGAGCTTAAAATCATATACCAGTTTACAACTGACACTGAAAGCCAAGCACAGTTTCTTGGAAGTGTTTAGCTCCTCCTCTGGATCTGTGCCTAAATTAAAGTTTTTTATAGAATATCCTTTTTTTTTTAAAAAAATTGCTAAAGGAAAATTCTCTGTTTATAGTATCGTAATCATTGCTGCTTTAGACTTTTTGTTTTTCCTCCATGAGTTCTGCAAAGAGACTTTCAAGCTTTGATCTGCAAGCTTGAGGCTGTGCATGCGGTGTTTCCAAAGGACTATAGGAAGAGCAAGGTAATAGAAGAAGTTGTGCTTCATCTAACTATACAAAATTTATGAAAAGTTCCCCACTTCTAAGGGGGCACAAAAACTGAGGATGGCATTATTCCACTCAACTTTACAAGTATCCCATGTGATGAAACACAACTGTCTGTTCTGTGAAAGGCAGAGAAAGTTTAGAGAAGGTTGTGGAGCAAAGTTTGCAGCAGAGATCACCTACTGTCACCAAGAGGCTCATCTCAGAGTGCATATTACCCACCACCAGCTGTGCCAGGTGATTTGTTAATTTTGGTTATAAAATGCCTGGAAACAAAAGAAAATAATGTGGGTTTTTTTTCTGAAAAAGATGCACTGAGATGTTATTAATCATTCTTACCTATGTAGTATCACCTTAGTAGCTACTGTATAAGAAAAGTAAATCCAAAGTAACAGGAATGTTGAAATCAACTGTAATGAATTCAGCATCATAGAGAAAGTCAGTGTGTTATTATCTTTCTAAAGAGTAGATACTTGATTCATATAAAATATCTCTGTGAAGTTTTCATAAGGGTAATAGACTTTAAATGAAAGCTCTCAGTAGAAATAAGGAAGAAAAATAGCTAGCACCGAATGTAGAAATAATACCTGTGCAATCTCATTCAGCCTTGCACAAGAGGAGAAAAGATACATATTTATTCAATAGTTGCTTAATATTTATTCAATAGAGATACTCAGGGAGGGAAAAGAGATTAGGAGATGCAGCCTTTCTATTCTGACAGATAAATATAGTGTAATTTGCACTGCAATGAGAAATTCATTTTACCCTTACAGTAATTGCTAGTTGCCATATATATTAAAATTAGAAGTGTTACTTATTTGTATTAACAAGTTAAAGTCAAAAAGCTCATGTACAAATCATCTATCTAGCTCATAGATTTCTAATTTTCTCAGAAGAGCAAACCCCATATAGATGATACTGAAAATAAAAATAATATATTTAAATATCTTTTTCGACATTGTTACTGAGCCATGGGTTATCTTGGATCTGTTGAGTCCTTCACAAAGACCATCACATTTTCAGACTTGTTATTGCACTTTATTTCCTTTGTTATAATGTTACACAGGTGGAGAAAGTACCTTTCTCCTTTTCCCAAAATGAATACCTCTGCCTTTCCGTTTTCCAAATCTACCTTTATTTATCTCACATATTATTTCTTTTGATTTCAGAAACTGATGCAAAGCAAAGAAGATTAAATGATAAATTTAATGTTCTATCTTTGTGAGAAACATTAGAGATACTGGGTTGGTTTTTTTAGAGTAACAGAAATCATCATTGCAATCTACAAGATAATGTAAATATGTTCTTTCTCTTTTCTCTTTCTCTTTATTTTAGATGCTATGGTTTCATTACTAAATCAGAAAGAACCAGATCTGGACACACTTCAGACTAAACGTGTTGTCAAGACTGCCTAGAGGAAACACAACTGCATTGTATTTTCTAGTATCAATTATTACAAAATAAATTTTCACAGAATATGCTGAGTTCAAAAGGACTCACAAGGATCATTGAGTCCAACTTCTGGACCTGCACAGGCCACCCCAAGAATCACATCATGTGCGTGAGAACATTGTCCAAATGCTCTTTGAACTTTGTCAGGCTTGGTGCTGTGACCACTTCTCTGTTCCAATGCCCAACCACCCTCGGAGTGAAAAACGTTTTCCTCATATCCAAACTAAACTTCCCCTAACACAACTTCAGGCCATTCCCTCAGGTCCTGTCACTGTCACCACAGAGCAGGGGTCAGTGCCTGCCCCTCCTGTTCCCCTCCCAAGGAAGCTGTAACTGCAGTGGGGTCTCCCCTCAGGTACCCCTTCTCCAGGCTGAACAGACCAAGTGCCCTCAGCCACTCCTCACACGGCCTCCCCTCCAAACCCTTCACCATCCTCATGGCCCTCCTTTGGACACTCTCTAACAGCTCAATGGCTTTTTTGTGCTGTGTCACCCAGACCTGTCCCCAGCACTGGAGGTGAGGCTGCCCCAGCTCAGAGCAGAGCAGGACAATCCCCTCCCTTGCCCGGCTGTGATGCTGTGCCTGATGCCCCCAGGACAGACTTGGCCCTCCTGGCTGCCAGGGCACTGCTGGCTCGTGTTCACCTTGCCATTGACAAGGACCCCCAGGTCCCTTTCCATGGCTCTTTTCTCCAGCCTCTCCTTCCCCAGACTGTCTGTACATCCAGGGTTGCTCCATCCAGGTGCAGAATTTGGCATATTCTCTTGTTGAATTTTATACAGTTGGTGACTGCCCTACTCTCTAATTTGTAGAGGTCTCTCTGCAGGGCCTGTCTACCTCTGAGGGGTCAACAACTCCTCCCAGCTTTGTATCAGCCATGAACTTTCTTAGTATCTGTCCTGGTTTACGGCAAATTTGGAAGGAAACTTTTGAAGTGGTCTCTTCTATAAAGTAAATTCAAGATGCTCCTCCCCCAGCTAGTTCAGAAGACATAAATCTCCTTTGAGAAAAGTGGAAAAAAAATACAGCCACAAAAAAAATTCCAACACTTTTCCTTCTCTGCCTCTTCTCTGTCAGGTCTAGTTTTAAAGGCACAAAACTAATTTCTGGGCTAAACAGATGAATGGGGATACAATTCAGCATCATAAAGTCACCCCAGGACTCTATTCCAGTCCTGTGCCGAGGTCGTTTACGAAGATATTGTGGAGAACAGGGTTGAGGATGGAGCCCCTGTGGAACCCCAGTAGCGAAGGGTTACCAGTCTGTTGTCACCCCATTTACTGTAACCCTTTGTGCCAGTCCCATGAGTCAGCTGCTCACCCACCCCATGATGCTTTTATCCACCTGTGTGCCAAATGTTTTGTCCAGAAGGATCCTGGGAGAGACAGTACTGAATACTTTACTGAAATCCAGAAAGGTTACATCCACTGGTTTCGCTTGGTCAGTTAGATGGGTTACCTTGTCATGCAGTGAATTTAGGTTTAATAAGCAGGACTTTTCTCTCATGATGACATGCCTGCTCTGACTTGGGTGGGGACAATAAAGTAAGCTTCCCTACTTTTCTGCTGCATCTCAGCAATAACCCAGCAGTTACTGTAGTTCAATCAAATTCAATCAAAACCAATACAGATATTTGAAGAACAGTTTTGCTAAATAAGATTTTACTTTATATCTTTTATATTGGACTGTATTTTAAGTATTCTAATCAAAAATTCCAGAAATTTTCCTGATTGGGCTAAATTTTCATTTTAAGAAAAAGAAAAGTTATAGAGCATTTTAAATATTGCCCTACTATTATTGCAACACAAGATTTTGCTGTAAGCAGATCTAAACCAAGTGATCTGAAGTCTTCTACATACTTTCTTCCATGCTTGAGGGGTCATTGTTATTATGGAAACAGATCTTCCATGGTTGTCATAAGTAACTAAAAACGTAACTCATATTTAAAGATGTTTTGATTATTTGGCAACCTATGATGATTTCCATAAAGAGACTGTGTGTTTCTGATAGAACTTGAGTGAACTCTCTTGCCTTGATAGTGTTCTCAGTTCTGATAAACAAAGCTATGAAAAAAACCATTTTTCATTTGATGCAAAGAAATTATGCCAGCATAATCCTCAAAAATTCACTTTCAATATTCTCATGAGAGAAATAGAGCTATTGTTGAACATCTGCTTCAGTATTTCAGCTGTTATGTTCAAGATCAGCTTTGATAATGGGAAAAAGAATGTATCTTTTAAATGAGTAAAAAAGTTACTTGATTAAATAAGTAAATATCATTTTCAGCTTGAGTAAAATCTCTGTGTTTTCCAAAAGAAATCCTCAGTAAGACTACAGAATGCTATTTTCATTGGTTTCCTTTTTTATGTCTTGTTGTTTACAAACTGTGTTATTCTAACACATAGAAGACTGAGGTGGAAAAGTCTTATTAGATAATTGACACCGTCATAGTACAAGACATAGCCTTGTCAGGAAATGTTTGAAGTATCACTGTTACTGAATGTAATTGAGTCAAGCCGGCAAAAATACTTCAACCAGCATTTGCTAACAGAGGAGAAAATTGTTGTAAAAAATAATGTCCAATGAAAATTTCACCTCTCTCAGGGGCAGCAGCTACATTTTAACAATTTGGTGGGTGACATGGAGCACTTGGTTCTGCATAGGTTTTGATCTAACATCTGATGTACTTGAGCTGTTACTTCAGACATTTCTTAAGGTGGATATCATATTTTATTAATTCCCTACTGCCTAGCATCAGTGCTTAGCATTTATTTTACCACTTAACCATGGAAATAATCTAATTATATGTTACATTAATTTCTCCAAGACGATTTACTCTCCTTAATTTTAGGTAATAAATAAAAAATACTTATAATAATAGTAAAAAGATGTGATAACAATTTAAGGGTTTCCCACTATAAAGTAAATAATATAAAATACATTTACGTGTAAATAATTATCAAGATGTAAGAATTTTTTATATATTCAACACTTAATTTTTATTATTTGTGTAGTGAAGAGTCATTCAGATTAGAGGATCATTGCCCAGCAGTACTGTTGTGACATATTAATTCTAAATTCCTACTCCAAAATTTTAAGAAAGGAGTTCAGAAGCTGATTGATGTCACAATTATAATTGCACCTTCTGTCTTATGCGAAGTCTTGTGAGGAAATAATCTGAAGTGCTGCCATAGGCTCATCACTACTAGGAGAGTAAAAAGAAAAAAATAAGGGAAGGATTAGGACCAGTTCTCCCAGATATAAATACTCTCCTCCATTAAGTTCTGCATTTAAATTTTTTATGTGACTTGGAATGACACAGGGAATAAAAACATGCTTGGGAAATATAAAGGAAAGGCATAAGCAAATTACTAAATCGATTGCAAACAGGATAGTTATGTTAAATCCACATGTATATGTTGGCCTTCTATTCATTGGCATGAGAATTTAAGGTTTAGGTTGGATAAACCTAATCCTGCCTTTGATGTGCTTGTGCTTCAGTATTTAGAGATAGTAGCTAAGCTATCAGACAAAGGGAATATGTAGGTCAATCTTATACTTACAACTCTTAAAAAAATTGAAAAAGTGACCTTTTTGTTCAGAAGAAAACATTTCATAATATCAGTAGTAGCTAATAGACATGTTGCAAACAAGGAGCAAGAGAGTGAGTTCAACTTTATTGCAAAAGCTATGAACATTTTAATACAGTATCCTTATACAAGTCTTTGTTGTTTCATTTTCCAATATTGCAGTGTCTTAAACACGAGTCTGTTGCCTGTAGGATACATTACAAATTCGCAGAAATAAACAGTTGCATGCAGAACATAATTCTCATGTGTGTATCTGTCACAAGGAACCACATGTAGCTGGCAGACAGAATGAAGTTGTTTGGCATGTGTTTAATGACAAGATACTGTTGTTTGTGGCAAAAGTAGTGAAAATACACTTATTTCTGTTTTGAGGCTGAGCTGTTTCCTCAAACTTATTGAACTGCCCACGTCTTAGAAGAGTTTGTTGGATCTTTTGTATTTTTTTGAGTTACTTGTCAATAAAAAAGTTGTTTTCATCCAAAGTAAAATATTTGTTATTATATCATACTCTTCATTCTTTCTAAGGTCCTTCCATTATTTTCTTAATTACTTGTACACAAAATAACTGGGTAAGCTTATATTAAGACATCTTTTTTGTGTCCATTTAATTAGAAAATATTAATGAGGGTGGTTTTAGGTTGGAAAGTGCTGAATTCTACTTTTGTTTTACCTCATGCTAAATTCTAAAGCCAGTGTTTGTTCTTGAACAGGCTTTTACAGCACCAGGACTCTGAATTTCAGAGGCTGCTATTCACCCACTTTGATGACAACATATGGCATCATAAACTATAACCTAGTATGTTATTGATTTCACATTTTTCTTCAGGCACATTCAATCCACTGCTGAATATATGAAATCTAGTCCCTTTCAATATTCAATAACAAACACTGCCACAGATCATTTAACTTGTCTGACTTTATATAAAAACTGATGCTAATCAAGGGAAGTAGGAAAAAGAGCATTAGCAGACTCTTCCCTGCGCCCCTGGCAATTGAAAAGTTCAGGACTTATATTTGAATATGACATAAAATGACATAAAATTTTAGCAGTCTTTTGTAAGTGTATTCTGTGTTCCTCCTAAGAGTTTGTTAAAAGGGATATTCATATAAGGTATAATTGTTTTTTTCACACAGTTGTACATATCAGTTTGGATAATAATAGCAGTTATAATTTCTTGAAAATTATGAAATTATAATAAATTATTACTAGATACTTTGTCAGAGTTTTGTTTTACAAGATAAATTACTAACTAAACTCTTCCACTGCTGTATTTAATTCCTGATGCTATTTCATTGTAAACTTAATTTTAGATAATTGATGAATTTTGCCTAATGATATTTTTGTGACTGACACAAACAGATCCTAGTAAGAATTTGCTTTGTTGTAGACTTCATACCAGAAAATCGCCTTTGAAATATACATATACCTCTGTGTATGTGTGAATGTAGGTATAAGTATAAATATAAATATAGTTATAAGTGAATTTAAGAAATACAGGAGTTTGTAAATTTNGAATTGAAGAAATACAGGAGTTTGTAAATTTAGTATATTACAATATTACTGTTACTTTTCCACCTCTTGTATATTTAGCAGTTGCTTTTTTTTTTTATTTCATGATCACATAAAGCTTTCTAAACAATTTATGTTATCATAAGCCATCTTGATAAAATATCTTGAAAAACATCCTAAGTTATGAAATATTTTGCTTTCTAGGTACATATTGTTTCATTCTTCATTCCTGTAGTCCTTTTTAAATTAATTTTAATTTTTTATTAATTTCCTATTATTCAGCTTATATTTTCTTTTCTTTACATACAGCATTATTTCCTCTGTTTTTCCTGTTCCTTAAGCTGAGGTATAACTGATGGAATCAGAATTGGGACGGAAGAAATGAGCTCTGTGCCATGTAAGGCAGAATAGCAGTTCCTTCACAGGAGGTCTGCACATTTTGAGCTGTTCCTGTGCCACTGGACAGGTCCCATGGTGTCAGACTTTCAACTCTGCCCTGGCTCTTGTTCTGCCATGCTCATATCCTAACAGTTCCTTAGGACACCCTCTAAAATGCATCAGATTTTTTTTTTTAAGGCTTGTTTTCCCATGGGACTGATATAGTAAATTTTTCAATTGACGCTTCAGAGATTTTTTTACTTAAACTGCTTCTGTAAGAACATTATTGTCTGGGAAGGTAGGAAGGGCTAGAATCTGCTTTTCCTGAATATCCCTATGCAAGGCAGCAGGCAGTTATAAAGACAGAACTGTAAAGACATTGATGGAAAGGTTTTTTTCTGTGTTTTGAATTCCAGAACAGGGCTATCAAAACATGATCTCTCACTGATCACATCTCTGGGTACATTTTGAGAGGGCATGAGGCATTAGCAAAATCTCTGTATTACATACGAAGATATTTAACTGGGACCAAAAAAACACTTATTGTTAAGAAGTCATATCATACATATTCTTTATACAAATATCAGAAATTGAGATACTATATATAAAAAGAATGAAGACTTTTAGGGCAATTGTGAGCTTGGTTGGAGTGCATATAGGAGAAATACTTAAATCTGTAAGGAGTAACAGTGAGTGAATTAATTTGTCACGGAATCCACCAAAGTCATGAAGAATTACTGCAATAAAAAATCAAAAGAACTTCCTTTGGTTGGCTGCTTGTTGCTGTTTATTATATGTTCCCTCCTGTAGAAAAGCAAGAGATATCTACATAAACACTCTGTTGGCTTATGGTCAGAAGCATAAAAATGGGTCTGTGCTTGGTATCTTCACACTGGAGAAGAATAAATATTACTTTAAAAATGTGTCCAAGATAAAGAAGGACATTTTTCCCAGGAAAATAGCTATTGTGGAGCTGTACATTAAACTTTTTATAGGGCTGTGTCACAGTGAAGTTAAAAGTACATTTACCTATTTTTTTTATCATACGGGACAAGCAACCAAAGCAATAATAAAGCTTTTACTAAGTCACTTGCACAGCTTCTCTAGCACCACCATTAAATTACAGATACATACTGAGTTTTTTTAGAGGATAAGGAACACCTTATTTAAAATAATTTCACAGTTGCTATATTTTGAAAATATTTTCAGAATTAAAAAATATCAGTGATCTGAGATCACCAGAACTTGACCATATTCTAAGTGCTCATAGTGACTTCAATGAATTTTTATGTTTTTTTTTTTAAAGAATGTCTTTTTAATCCCATAACTATTTCTATAAATTGAAAAAAACCCTAAGACCTAAAAAAAATACAGTTTTTGAGGAAAATGTCTGCTGAAAGCAAACAATATAAAATTTTATTTTGTCAACGTCTTTGATATTTATAAATAAAAGATAAAGATAATTCTCTGAATACCATTCTGAATTATCTCACTGAAAAATAATCGCATCTATTGATTCTCAGTTAAGGAAAAGCTAATGGAGCCATTCTGAAATCAATGATCAGATTCTAAAATACAACACTTATATTAACATTACAAGAGAGACAAATATAACACACATAAATAACAAGAAGAAAATCACACAATACACTAAGGCAACTACTCAGAAAAGTTTCTGTTCTCCCTCTGTTCTCTCACATCTTCTAAACTCCTTGCTGGGTGCCAGCAGCTGTTCTCCTCAGTGGCTTTGGCCAGCCAACTCACAGCTCCAATCATCTCTTCCCACAGAAGAAAAATCTTTCATTTTGATCTGATGTAGAGGGAATAGGAACAAAAAAGCTCCAAAAATACAAGCACAACAAAATCCAGGGAGAAGAGAAGGGCAGATTTGCAAGATTAAAAAAGAAAATTTACTTGTGTTTACCTTAGGCTTGGTTGATCCAGACCATAAGAACAGCAAAATATCAGGTCAGACTCTGTTGGTGTTGAGCAAATTTATTCCAGAAGAATATATAAAGAAAAGTACTCTGATAGTG